>NW_023611807.1:0-185430 GCF_013339725.1 Rhipicephalus microplus | reverse complement strand
GGGACTGGGCGAGAGAACGTACCACTACGTACGGGATTTTCTTACGGGCCGCCGGACCCAATTAGCGATCGGCGGCTAGAATCGCAGGACATATACATGGGTTGTACGGGCACGCCGCAAGGCTCCGTAATCTCGCCCATGCTCTTTAACCTCGTGCTTGTCGGATTACCACGAAAACTTGCTGAGATAGAAGGCCTCCACCATAGCTTGTACGCCGATGATATCACCCTCTGGGTTGCCGAGGGAAATGACGGCCACGTAGAGCAAACGCTGCAGGAAGCCGTCGACGTGGTGCAGGACTACCTTCGCGACACTGGCCTCGAATGTTCCGCCGCTAAATCGAAGCTCCTGCTCTATAGACCATCGCGCAGGGGCCGTAAACCCAAGAACGCCGATTCCGCATTTGAGTGCGCATATAGAGAAATTAATGTACGCACATCACACGGCGCTGTCATCCCACAAGTTAACACCATTAGGGTACTAGGCTTGCGCCTGTCCGCCAACGGCCACAACGGCGAAACCATTCGCAGACTAGAGGGCGCAGTCAATGAAACAATCCGGTTACTGAAAAGAATAACAAATCGGCATAGCGGAATGAAGGAAAGCAATACCATTCGCCTGGTACATGCTTTCGTTATGAACCATATAACGTACGTCGCCTCCTACGTCAAGTGGCAGGCGACTGAACGCACCAAACTAGATTGTCTCATCCGCAAGGCGTACAAACGCGCAATCGGATTACCGGCCAATACCAGCACGGAAAAATTTCTCGAGCTGGGGTTGCACAATACTCTATATGAGATAATCAAAGCACACAACATCATCCAGTACGAACGTCTGGCGAAGACCAGAACTGGTCGACACATCCTCGAGACACCGGGTATCAACTACCATACGCAGCGCTGCGAAAAGGTCAGGATACCCAGACGTATTCGTGAGCGCATCGTCGTTATGCCGTCGCCTAAGAACATGCACCCGACACATCACATCGGTCGGCCCAACAGGCGCGCCCAAGACCTTGAAAAGAAATTCGGCAATAGCAAAGACACAGTTTACGTGGACGCGGCCCGTTACGACTGCCATCGGGGCTTCGCGGTCGCGATCACGGATCATGTAGGAACTTGCGTCACGAGTGCGACGATAGGCACGGAAGAGACGGAGGCGGCCGAAGAAGCTGCCATAGCCCTCGCGATAGCCACCACAGACGCCGAGGTGATAATAGGCGACTCGCAGGCGGCGATACGCAACTACGCCAGCGGCCGGGTCTCCTGCGAAGCGGCCCACATTCTCCAAATTCACGAACGCAACATCTGCCGCAAAAACGACACTTTCCTCGTATGGCCCCCACCCACACGGACCCTCCGCTTGCGGGCAACGCGACTGCCCACGCCGCGGCTCGAGGACTTACACGCCGAGCTGCGACGCCTGCCGACAGCCCCGATGTCTCGCACACTTCGACAGCGATGCGGGAATGGACGTGGGGGGATCGCATGACCACTTTCAGATACATCACGCAACACTACAGACTGAACAGATGCAAATATCCACCACCCCACGCCAAACTAAACAAGAAACAGCAGGTTACCTGGAGACAACTACAGACACACACGTACCCGAATCCGGTGATCCTTCGCCTCTGCTACCCAGGCATTTATACGTCCGACGCGTGTATGGCGTGCGGAGCCAGAGCGACGCTGCAGCACATGCTGTGGAAGTGTACCGGTAACGCGCAGCAGTCCCCTACGAACCCGGTAGGCATGGCAGTCTCGAACCGCGAGGCGCGATGGGAGGCAGCTCTGCTCAACCACGACCTTGCCGATCAACTGTGGGCCGTCCGGCAAGCCCAGGATGCCGCCCGGGTCCAAGGACTCGAGGCCGTCACCTAGGCTGGGGTGCTTGTAGCCCCACCCCGCTCAATGACGCCGGACATGTTCAATAAAGTTTTTACTCGCTCACTCGTATCGTGTTAGCATTTCAAAGTATCGGCGCCTAAGCCTAGTGCAAGTGGCTTGAATGTAAAAAGCAATCTTACATGCATTAAATACACAGTTTTGTGTAGGGAACGATAAATTTCTCTTGACGCGAATGTAGAACTAGTGCTGGCTCTTACATATGCCTAATATCATAATGGAGAAAACCTAGCCTTATAAGACAAATATATGTGCTATATAATTTTTATATTCAACGTTGGGGTACCTCAAACAAAAGTCCTACGCAGCATGCATTAGTGTCCTGGAGTCCCTGGGCAAAACAAACTCTATTAGCAATGAGGTAAAATATGTTATTAAAACAAAGTGTTGTGGCTATGTCATTTCAGAAGCCTGTGGAGAGGGACATCAGAGAGAGTTTGTCTCGTGCTTCGGTTCAGACACAGTGGCCCCACCGCGGTGGTCTAGTAGCTAAGGTACTCGGCTGCTGACCCGCAGGTCGCGGGTTCGAATCCCGGCTGCGGCGGCTGCATTTCCGATGGAGGCGGAAATGTTGTAGGCCCGTGTACTCAGATTTGGGTGCACGTTAAAGAACCCCAGGTGGTCTAAATTTCCGGAGCCCTCCACTACGGCGTCTCTCATAATCATATGGTGGTTTTGGGACGTTAAACCTCACGAATTAATCAATCAGACACAGTGTGCGACGTGGCAGCTCGGCATGTTAGGTATGTGACATGTGCGTCAGAATTTGCACCCATCAGACGGGACGGCTTTATGCTCTCCCATAGTAGAGTTCAAAATGCTCTAAATCAATAAACACTTTTTTTAAACACATGTTTTCGAGTGGCAGCACATATTGTCGGGACGGCTCTATGCTCTCCCATAGTAGAGTACTAAGTACTCAAAATTGTTAACACTTTTTTTTCTAAACGCATGTTAGTCAAGGGCTGTCCTGACCGTAGAGATATCCGTCTTTTCAGAGTATCGATGTGAGGCCCATGCTCTCTCATAGTAGATTACTTCGTGCTCTAAATCGTTGAAAAATTGTTGAGAATGTGCACAGGACGGCTTAATGCCCTTCCCCCCCCCCCCCCCCCGAAACCTCAACCACACCAGCCGCGTCAACAAATACGACCCCTCGTTCCTCATTTCAGACTTGATGAAGTATAGTCCTAGGCCTCACTACTCTTCTTCGGATGTTGTGTTCTGGATGCACGTTTCATGGTATAGAAAATACCATGATATTCTCCCTCGTGTTTTCGGGGATATCATTGTACTTGAGTCTAATTGTCATTGGGTGTTGCCCAGGTCCTGCAGGATCATTCTCCCCGATCTTGTAGTAGATAACCTTGCAAACTGTGCTCTCTCTTGGGCTTCTGCTATTTCTTCGAGCGTGTTGAGCTAAAGCTATGCAATGCACATTTGTTACATAAGTTGTGGAGGGAGCAATAAATTTCTCTTGACGCGAATCTACAACTAGTGCTGGCTCTTACATATCCCTAACGACGGAGTGCATCAAGCCTAATCTCATAAGTAAATTAAAATCGTTAATTTGTTTTCATTTTCATATCTAGGGTGCCTCAAATAAGTCATACGCAGCGTTCAGTAGTGTCCTGTAGTACCTGAGAAAAATAAAGTCGATAAACATTGAGTTAAAATACGCAATAAAACAAATTCTTGTGGCTGTGCCATTTCTGACGCGTGTGGACAGTGACATCAAAGAGAATTACTACCGTCCTTAGGCTGCATTACAGTATGCGTCATTGCGGCTCTTTAGTCAAAGGCGGCCTTGCGTTAGTTCAGGAGGCAGGGCAAGAGGCCTACGCGATGGCTCAGTGCTCTCTCTTACATGAGTACGAAGCACTCGAAATCATTAAGCATTTTAAATGCGAAGCATTTCTTAGTGAACTTCGGCGACGTTGAGCGTATCTATCTATCTCTATATCTATATCTATCTATCTGTCTATCTATCTATCTATCTATCTATCTACCTGTCTATCTATCTATCTATCTGGGTTGCTAGCTAGCCGCCTACGACTTTTAGCTGTCCTGGCTATTCAGATAATGGCATCGTTACCAAACTTGGTACGGCATAACACGACTATGACCAGCATATTTGACTAGTCATAACGTGAAAACTATGACAGGTGTCATGAAAGTCCTGATTTACATTTCATAGTCTTACTGCTCTTGCGGTGGTCTCGTTCACATGACATGTTGAAAAACTGGTATGTTATGACATGATTGCATGGCGAAAACAAGTGACAGGCCCTAACGTGGAAATCATGACATGCATGTCATGTAAGTCATGAATCATGACTGCACGCCACGCTCATGATGTGCTCGCAGCCGTCTCGCTAGCTTCACCTTTACCAAGCTCGACGTTACGTATTGCGAATGGATGACGAACGTGTGTGACTGGTGCAAACATGAAAATAATGAGATGCGTGTCGTGCGACATTATGACTACAAACCACACTCATGATGCGCTCGCAACCGTTTCGCTAGCTTCACATACACCAAATTTGGTATTATGGGACGCGAATGGACGACAAAGGGGTGTGAGTGGTGCAAGCACGATAATCATGTGATGCGTGTCATGTAACAACATGACTACATGTCACGCTTATGATGCACTCGCGGCCGTCTCACTAGCTTCACATGTACCAATTTTGGTATTACGTGACGGGAACGGACGACATATGTATATTGCCACGCTGTGTTGGTGGCAGAAGACGAGAGCGAAGAAGTCAATGGCAGCTCTGGCTGAGTAAACAGTCCTCCACTTCGAGTTCCTGCCTATCGTTTCCTCTCGCGACAGACTGGTGGACGTGCTGGGTACTGTACTGCAACGTCTTATGCCTGCTGGTCCTGAACCAGAAGCAACCACCGCCAGTGCACCAGGATCTGCTGATATCTATCGAAGCAGCCGCCGCCTTCAAGGACTACCACCACAGTACGGCCCCTTGGCAAGTTCCGTGAGGACAATGTTTGCCACATCCGCAACCCAAACCGAGCATGACCCTGTGTCATCAACACGCCTCGCACACCCAACCCATTCCACGGGGATGCCGGTGAGGATGTCGAAGACTGGCTTGACCATTTCGACCGGGTCGCGGCCATCAACGACTGGTACAATCGCCGTAAGTTGAAGAACGTGTATATCTCCCTCTTAGACGCGGCAAGAGTGTGGTACGAGAACCACGAAACCTCATTCACAAGTTGGCAGGAGTTCCATCGGCAGCTTCGCGAGGCGTTCAGTAACCCCGAACAGAAAGAGAGAGCGGAGCAGGCACTCTCTTCGCGATTTCAAATGCCGAACGAGAGCGTCGCCATGTTTGTCGAAGAAATGTCGCGATTGTTTCGACGGGCTGACCCCCACATGCCAGAAGACAAGAAAGTGCGCCTGCTAATGCGAGGCGTAAAGGAGCAACTTTTTGCGGGCCTTGTGCGCAACCCTCCTACGACCGTGTCCGAGTTCATACGTGAGGCCACAATTATGGAGCGCATGCTTCGGCAGCGGGTGTCGCAGTATGAGCGTCAGACGGCCATGTCCCCTGCGTGCTCGCTTATACCAGGAGGTGATAACAGGGAGGTCCTCACAGAACTCGTACGGCATGTTGTACGAGAAGAACATCGGAAATTTTATGCAGCGTCCCCTCCCAGTAGCGCTGCTCTTACGGACGTCGTTCGGAACGAAATCAGGCAGTTCGTTCACTCTGCACCACCATCGCAAGTCGAACCTCCCACGCTTTCCTACGCGGACGCCCTACGCGTCTCTACGCCACCGACGGCACACTTTGTTCATGCACCTACCGGGACCCCCAGACGCTTTCAAAGTCCAGCCCGTCGCCTGCCTTCTCAGACCGATTTTCGTCCTGGCCCGCTGAAGTCCACCGTTTGGCGTGCACCCGACAATCGTCCTTTGTGCTACCATTGTGGCGAAGTTGGACGCATGTACCGCGACTGTTACTACCGACGAATAGGCCTACGCGGATTCCACCCAGATGCTCGTTGTCCACGCTATGGTGAGCGCCCACAGGAAATTGCGGATTACTTGGAGGGTAGTCATCACGCCCCTGTCCCGCCGCGACGACAGTCACGGTCACCATCACCCCGTCCGTCCACATCAACGCACCGCGCCCGACCCGCCTTTGGGTCCCCTGGTGTCAGTGGCGCAAGCCCACGCCGGGGAAACTGAAAACGGCGACCTCCGGAGGTGAGGCCGCTGTCACGCGAACCGAAAAATACCCTCCGCCGCTGCCTTACGACGTGCCGTTAAAGCCTGTTTGTGAAACCGCCAACAGAACGTCCGCTGCCATTACTGTTTCCGTCGACTGTTATCCGGTGACTGCGCTTGTCGACACGGGAGCTGATTACTCGGTGATGAGTGCTTCATTGGCCACCCGTCTACACAAGGTGCTGACAACGTGGGACGGCCCTCAACTAATCACCGCTGGAGGACACCTCGTATCCCCATCAGGAAGGTGCACCGCCAGGCTTGAGATTTGTGCGTCGGCTTTTGTAGCATCATTCCTTGTACTGCCCAATTGTTCTCGGCCGGTCATTTTGGGCATGGATTTTCTGCAAGAGTGTGGAGCGATAATAAATCTGCGTGATTTGTTAACTGATCAGTTTTGTTAACTGTGTTTCTCCAGATTCCGACATCGAGAACGAACATCGTGGCGTGGCCTTACGCGTAGTCGATGATTGCGTCACGTTGCCACCTCGCAGTAGTATCTTCGTGCTTGTTGAGTGTCCACGGGAGCAGTCGATTACGGGCATCGCCGAAAGTAACCTGACGTTATTGCTTGATAGGGAAGTGGCAATTGCTCGAAGCCTCATTCAACTGCGAAATGGCCAGACTATGGTTTTAGTTACGAACTTCAGTGGAGAACACAGGTATTTTGCGAAACGCGCAACCATAGCTTACTTGGAGGCATTGGATGATTTGGACGCCTTCCCTTTGATTACGACGATCTCGACTGAGAACAGCTGCGATACTGACGTGACTAGTCGCCTCAACGTCAATCGCCAGTTGGAAGAACCTAAGAGGGCAAGACTCCTCAGTCTCCTCTCATCCTTTAGTGACTGTTTTGCCACTACTTCGAAAGTCTGGCAGACTCCTTTAATCAAGCACAGAATTATCACTGAGCCCAACGTGCAACCCGTGCGCCAACATGCTTACCGCGTGTCGCAGAAGGAGCAAGATGCTATACGTCATCAAGTAAAACAAATGCTCGACGACGACGTAATTCAACCATCGACTAGTCCTTGGGCGTCACCAGTTGTTCTGGTAAAAAAGAAAGATGGTTCATTACGATTCTGCATCGACTACCGCAAACTGAACAAGATAAAGAAAAAAGACGTATATCCTCTTCCTCGTATTGATGACTCCTTGGATCGCCTGCGACACGCCCGTTATTTCTCTTCCATGGATCTCCGTAGCGGATATTGGCAGATTGAAGTAGATGAACGGGACCGAGAAAAAACAGCGTTTATTACACCGGACGGTCTCTATGAATTTAAAGTACTCCCTTTTGGCCTGTGCTCCGCTCCAGCTACGTTCCAACGAATGATGGACACAGTTTTATGTGGCTTGAAGTGGTACTCTTGTTTAGTGTATTTAGACGACGTAGTCGTTTTTTCTACAACTTTTGAACAGCACATTGAGCGGCTTGAGGCGGTTCTTCTGGCTATTCGCACTGCCGGCCTCTCTCTGAAACAGGAAAAGTGTTGTTTTGGATATGAGGAACTGAAATTCCTTGGCCACATTGTCAGCAGCAGTGGTGTTCGCCCCGATCCTGACAAGGCTATGGCAGTTGCTCTGTTCCCGATATCGAAAACAAAGCATGATGTACGCCGCTTTCTGGGACTTTGTGCTTATTACCGCCGCTTCGTGCCAAACTTTTCGAAAATCGCCGACCCTCTACAACAACTCGTCAAGGATGACGTCGCCTTCGTCTGGGGTCCCAAACAATCCAGCGCTTTCCGCGACCTTCAACAACGCCTACAAACGCCACCGATCCTAGGTCACTTCGACACCGAAGCAGACACAGAAGTCCGCACTGACGCGAGCAACCTTGGCCTCGGAGCTATTCTCGTGCAATATCAAGATGGCGTGGAACGCGTTATCGCCTACGCTAGCCGCACGTTGTCATCTGCAGAGAAGAACTACTCGACGACTGAAAAAGAATGTCTGGCGGTTGTATGGGCCATAACGAAATTCAGGCCCTACTTGTACGGACGCCCCTTCCGAATCGTAAGTGACCACCACTCTCTCTGCTGGCTAGCGAATCTGAAAGATCCTTCGGGCCGTCTCGCAAGATGGAGCCTTCGGTTACAAGAGTTTGATATAACGATAGTTTTCAAGTCTGGCCAGAAACACACCGACGCTGACTGTCTTTCCCGGGCACCCGTCGAGGTCGCTGAAGAAGGCAATGATGAAGACTTCAGCTGCCTTGCTATTCTCGCATCATTAAACGTGGCTGAGCAGCAACGAGAAGACTTAGAATTGCAACCACTGATCGAATACCTTGAGGGACGTCGCCCACAACCCCCACATCAGTTCGCGCGTGATTTGTCATCTTTCTGTTTACGCCAAGGCATCCTCCACAAGCGCAACTTTCACTCAACGAAAACTGTTTACCTCCTCGTCGTTCCCGCTGCTCTCCGCGATGATATTTTGCGTGCTTGTCACGACGAGCCATCGTCAGGGAATCTTGAAGAAGTCAATGGCAGCTCTGGCTGAGTAAACAGTCCTCCACTTCGAGTTCCTGCCTATCGTTTCCTCTCGCGACAATATGACATGTCCAAACATGATAATCATGACATGCGTGTCATGTAGCACTATGACTACAGGCCGCACTGATGATGTACTCGGAGCCGTTTGGCTAGATTCATATACGCCAATTTTGGTATTACGTCACGGCGATGGCTGACGAAGGTATGTGACTGGTGCAAACATAATAATTATGAGATGCGTGTGATGTAAGAGCATGACTACATGCCACACTCAAGGCGGCAATACACATAGACGTGACCGCCGCGGCATGCCGGCGATGCCACGCCAGGCGCCGATCTGCCTGGCATATACTCGCAGGCGTGCGCCCCACTGTTTTGCTTTGACGCATCCGCGTTTGAGCACGCCCGCCGTCCCTTCGTAATGAAGCTAGGCAGACGCGGTGCACTTTGGGTAACGTGGTTGGTTCAAAATGCAGCATGTCGCATTTCGCACCGGTTGCTGCCAGACTGCACTGACAGACGCTGATAGCATCTGGCGTCAGGCTATAGAGTGTTCGCGTTTTGCTAGCGTAGCGTCGCTGCGCCCAGTGTGCGCTCGTCAACGTTACGTTGCAGTATATTGGGCCCTTCATGGTGCTCTCCCCGCCGTTTCGCTAGCTTAACATATTCCAAGTTTGGTACTACTGGACGTGAATGGAGGACGAAGGTATGTGACTGGGACAAACATGATAATCATGAGCTACGTGTAATGTAACAACACGCTCACATGCCACGCTCATGATGCGCTCGCGGTCGTTTCTCTAGCTTCACATATACCAAATTGGTATTGCATGACATCAATAGACGGTGAAGTTAAATGACACGTCCAAACATGATAATCATGATTTGCATGTGATGTAAAACATGACTACGTGCTACGCTCACAACACGCTCGCGGCCGTTTCGCTAGCTCCACATATACTAAATTTGGTATCAGGTGGCGTGAATAGATGATGAAGCTAAATGACACGTCCAGACAGAATGAATATGACATGGAAGTTATGTATGGCATAATTTATCTCCGCCTCGTAACGTTCTGATTTTAAACTGACATATAAGCCTTCCTTATTTGTTCTTTGCATGTCATCGATTCCCACTAAACGTGGGATTTGCCTCTTTTTTTTCTAAACAGTCAAGGGCTGCCTTGACAGTGGAGAAATCTGTCTTTTCAAAGTATCAAAAGTGAGGCCCGCGGGGCGGTTCTATACTTGTCCATAGTAGAGTACTTTGTGCTCTAAATCACTGACAACTTTTTCTAAGCACCACTTTCGAGGACGGCTTTATGCCTCTTCCCTTCGCCATAGTAAACGGTACCCTAAATCATAACCTATATCTAAACACATTAGAGAGCACTGATACATAAATGGCTTATGGAAAGTGTGGACTACATTTTGGGGACATGCGGCCGAGAAACCATACAGTAATTATTGTAAAAGCAATGACCGGACACTCACCGAACGATGCGGCCCACATTACTCCTAGCGTTTCTAGTGGCTGGCATTAAACACAGACAAAGTGTCTTTTCTGGCCTCGCCTTCACGCCACAGTGGTTTCAGCCTCAGCTTCGACATTTCTTTTGTGACGGTAGCTGTTTATTATTTCTAATCTATTTCGTGAGTGCTTTAGTTAGCTGTTTCTTAAGGGGTGAAGTATTGATTTTTATGTGGAGTTTAACGTCCCAAAGCCACCATATGATTATGAGAGACGCCGTAGTGAAGAGCTCCGGAAAGTTCGACCATCTGGGGTTCATAACGTGCACCCAAATTCGAGCACACGGGTCTAAACACTACCGCCTCCATCTAAAATGCAGCCGCCAAAGCCGGGATTCGATCGCGCGACCTGCGGGTCAGCGGCAGAGTTTTAGGGGTGAAGTGGGCTGCTGGCATGCCTATTGCAAATAGGCATACCGTTTTTGCTAAAAAAATTCACACCCATTTTGTAAGTGAACCCCGTTTATTCAGAGAGCCGTAGCTAAATAATATTGCCACATTCCTTCCTCAAGTTTTGTTATCGCCCTATTACACTCTTAGCAATCAAATCATACCTGCTTTGTTCCAGAAGCTTCAGGACTCTATTAGATATTTTTGTTAAGATTACGCCCACTTCGTGAATATTAGGTTTATTCTGGAGCCTATGTGGCTGCTAGCGTTGAAGCTAGAAAGTTCAATGGCACGTGTATAAAGGCCGACGTGCTTTACTGTTTGTCAGTTCATCGACGTTCAACACTCTGTTCGCCGCTATGAACGGCAGTGTCCTGCTGTAATCTGATTTTTCTCTTACGTGGCCACAAGTTTGGCCCAAATAAACAATTATATACTCGACCTGCAGTCTGCTCCCTTCGCCCACGTCACGACCCCATGCCTATATTACAAATTAGCTAAACAAATGTTTCTGAAGTAATGCATTACCTCCCTACAGGAACTTACTGGAACCAATCCATAACGTTGAATGTTTATACAAACTGAGTTATATTGAGTTTATCAGAGACTACCACTGCCACGTAGAAAAACCACTATCGCATTGAGCAAACCGTAAAAAGGTACGCATTATCCGGAAGCACATTCATTGTCAACAAGAACATTTCAACACGTTACTAAACATTAACGAATATTGTACAAAGTTCATAATAATGCGTTTCATTTAACATTCAGCGTGAATAATCAAACAAGCTGTAAAGAACTCAACATAAACAAGAGAAACTGCATGAGTATAATTCTTAAAAATAACTTTGCCCTCACTGCCCAAAATAGCGAAGTTAGAGCGATGTTCAATGGCGTAGGCGTCGTCGTCCACACAATGGACTCTTGCTTCTTAGTCATAGGTACGCTATAGCTCCTTCACTTGGTGTTTCCTGCGATGTGAAAATCTGGTTGTTTTTTTTTTGGTAGATCTCGGTTGCACCGTCGAAGCCAGTTGACACCTTTTCTTCTCATTACGGTGGATCATAGGGAACGGTCTATCGAAGCCATGGTCATCTTTAAAGGTGGTGAGCCAGCGGTTTTGTGATGATAAATATGCAGCAGTTTCGCACGAACGGCTCGAACACAGAACCGATATGCTTATGTTGATTGCCTTCAGTATTCTGAGTGCAGATACCAAATCTTTCAATTTTTTTCCAAAACTATGGTACACGGCTGACCAAAGATATTTAAACAGGTGGCTCGCTACCACAGAATGTTCCGACCCATCAGCTGAAGCCAAAGAGAAAGCGCCGCCTAGCCTACGCAGCACCCCTAGCCGATGCTGAAGGAGAATTGAGAGGAGAGGGCATTACCAGTCACTCACGACACGTTCGTTTCGTATTCCGTAGGACCAGTAGAGAGGAGGAGAGTATCCCAATCTACCATCATAGTTGCTGCTTTCAAATATTCATAGCTTCAGAAGGCCTATGTCACTCTTTGCTTACCTATACACAACGCCAAGAAGGAAATACAAGGAGGAGGTCATGATGTCACAATTGCCTATTATGTACCACACCACTAAATCATGCGAACCTGCGGTCAATGACAACACACGCCGTGAACATCAGGAGCTGTTCGGCTTCAACTCATGCATCCGAATGATGGCGGACCCGGCACCCGGATTCAGGCGTAATATGTTAGTCACTGCGGAGCGCGGCCAGCACGTCATTGTCTTGTGTATCTATTGCGGTCGCGAGGCGAGAAAAAGACCAAAACTTACATATACTTCAGAGCCTTAAGTCTCCAGCTTCGCTATATAAGTTTCTTACGCAAGAGAAGCGTGTTGCATGCATCGTGAAGTGTTGAAATACTGCCCATGACCGCTTTTTTGTGTGCAACGTGTGTTTGCAACTTCATTCGCGCTATCGTATAGCAGCTACAGCGGCTTTCTTGATCAAAGTTCTGTTGCTGCCGTCATGTGTTTGATTTTGCCGTACATTGAGGGGTGATACGGCCTGCAGAGGTTATACTATAGACACTTATAGGCCCTGCCTTGATTTTACATCAGCTCTATGAATCAAAAAAGAGGAGCGTGCAACTCAGGATATCAGGTACCTTGTGTAATTTGAATGTTCAATGTGTGCGCTATGCCATTGAATATTCGAGCCCAGAGGCCAACTTTTGAGTATTACAGCTTGACTGCACCGACATAGGCTGACTCGAAATATCATTTTGCTGAAAAAACACTTTGGGGATGAGAAGCAAAGCTCTATCGGCTTTTTGATCGCGGGGCGTGTTTTCTTTGACAGCGAAAGTAGTATATGGCTAGGAGGAACAAAAATTGTCCGGCAGTGGTGTCACGAGTGCTCTGCATTGGCTGTGTTATTCAGTTACGTCATTCGCAGCGTCGAACCCAAGCCTGCGCGCCATTGGCTGCATTGTGAGCGACGTCGTCCATCCCGTAGGAGCCATGGCGCCGAGCGCACGCGGATAGTTTTTTCCTGGAACCTTCCACATGGGTGTGCCACGGACAACTCTAAAGAGTGCCGACATAGAAAATGTGAGAGAGCTCGCATTCGCCGGGCCGATGGTGCAGTCCGGGCACAAAAACAAGTCTGGGAGGTGGAGGGAGGGGGGGGAGGGGGAAGTGAGTTTAAGTGAAAAGAAGAGAAAAGTGAGTCCCATAACTGTCTCTCATGGGAAAACACCTCAACAGTAGCTCACGAGGGGTGGGGGCAAAGAAGTGATTAAAAGAATAGGATTAAAAGGTAAAGAGATAGAGAGAAAGGAAGGAGAGAGCGATGCGCGGGGACAGGGAACGACGGAAGTAAGAAGAAGAAAGGAAAGATAGACCCGATTGCAGGAGTCTGAAGACGGGGCACCACTGGCGAGAGCTCTTGTCGGCGTCAGGAGATGGCGCAGGGCACGTCCAGTAGGCCAGAGCTACGCTGTCGTCGAAGATCGGCGTCAGGAGATGGCGTAGGTTCAGCCCAGTTGGCCAGAGCTAAGCTTACGTCGGATATCGGGATGGCACAACCAGTGGGCACGAAATCCAGAGAGTGAATCAGGTCTGGGACGCTGAGGGCTGACAGCAACTGCTAACCGATGATCCCAGCAGTCATCCAAGCCACTCCAATCACGAGAGAGAATGCAAGCGCCGGTGGCGGGCATTCCTGCAAACCACGCCGTCAATTCAGCTCGCGATGTGGAATGCTTGCAAAACGAAGTCTTGTGTCGCGTGTTGATAGCGCGAGTGCGTTCGTGGGGTGAACGCCTGCTTTTGGCCGCGAGTTTCTCAAGCGCGCATTAGCTTCTTCTTCGAGGTCTGTGCCCGCATGCGGTTCGAGAACGAAATAAGCACTGTGATTAGCACACTGCGAAACGCATTTAGCACTGTAATAAGCCCAAGGTAATCTTAGGTCTAACTTCATTAAAAAGCACGAATATGTCAACAATACTTGTGAAAAGCTTCAGTACCATGCCAAGTTGAACCAACTGCTGAACATCAGATCCGCACGTTCGGTGGTTAACCATCTCTACGGAATGCTTGGGCGGTGAATTTTTCTTTCTGCTCTCATATCTACGGGCATTATGGCGAAAAATATTTAGGGCACGTTGCATTTCACTACTCCCGAGCTACAAGCGTATTTTTTTCATTATCAGGGAAAGGCTTGGAGTGGGGTTTTCTTGTGTAAGGTGACCTGTGGCTTGAAAGGGTAGTGATAATGAAGTACAGTCACTTTAGTAATCAAGGTTATCTAAATTTGGCAATGCCACGCTCTTTCTAGCGGTATATAATGCATGTCTTGGGCAAATTGGACTTCGCGCTGTGGCGTTCTAGTACCTGCTGCCATTTTGGTGGCGGGGGCGCAGAAGGGTTTGAGTTGGTGTGTAGAGGCAGCTGTGCCTCACACGACATCGTTACACGGGTCTGCACAATATTGAGGGATGCAAAGGATGCCTTTTAGCATTTTGTGTAAGTTGGTTAACAGAGGAGGTCATGGCGGTGTATCACAGTACTGTTAGCTCGACTCTTTTTAGTACATTATCTTAAAGCTACATGTTGATTCTGTTTTGACTGTACCAGTCTAGCGTTCAATCTGCTCTTGTTCGTTTTCCGAGCTTCGTGCTCTCTTGCACGATCTAAACGAGTTGTTGTGTCGGGGTAATCGCTGCGCTAGAATGATTGTCAATGCTAATTTTATTCATGGTCCTTTGTGGTGACGTTCCACAAGCTTTAATCCCACTTATAAATTTTGTACACATAACTATAGGGACGCTAATAACCTATAAGGTAGCATAGTTGTACATTGCTTCAATTGGGTTAGCTGAGGCGACTGCACAGAACTCTATATGCACCTTGTAGCTACGCTTACAGGTAGTGAACGTTGTTTATCTTCATCGTGTAGTTTCAGCAGCTCTAAGTTTCATTTTGCTGTGTAATAATAATTTTAACTAGTTTCAGTTCTGAAAGCAGTAACAAGGTTCATCTTGAATGATAGTACATTTCACCAACTTCACGAATGATAACGTCAAGATTTGAAGTTTTAAAGTTACGCAGAATCTCAGTGGACTTCACAATGGAGAATAGAAGCGTACCAGCTAAGGGTGACTGAGTTAGCTGCAAGTCCAATGTCGGTCTTTTACTTTTTTTTGTTCACACACTCGCAAACGTGGTAACTATGCGAAGTGAGTTTCCACAAAATGTTAAATAGAGAAGCTTCGGCAGAATTGATGAACTGAAGGAACGCTTATCTTCTGTATGAAAGAAAGGTACTTATTAACTAATAGGATATCATGCTAGGTCAAGTCATTTATAGCTGGAGGTTTCCCTGTAAACACGTGTGAGTTGTAGCATTATTTCTTCGTAGTAGGCCGTGGTTCTGACTAGTTAAAGGCGAAGCATATCTTATCAAACTTGGGCGACTTGGAGCGTATCTATGTATCTAGCCGCTTACGTTTGGGTTCTATCGTGGTAACCCCCTTAACTTGGTGTGAACCAAAATTTGCATGGGAGGGTAAGATGATTTGACGAGTATTGCGCGCTGGTCAAGACATGAATACTGTCACAATCCCGCCACGTACGTCGTCAAACACTTCCCACCAGACAACGGCACATACCCACAGGCGGGTATGTGCCCCTGGAGCGCGAGAGCAAATTGTCTTCACAGGTGAATGCAAAACATCCCCCTACACTGGGTGATTCTTTGTAGAACACATCTCGCTCGTCTCAGTGCTTTTCTGGACTTTTCGCTGCAGTTGTGGGGTGTGTAGCCCCGTAGGTTGTGGTAATGAATGTACAACCTCACGGGGCAACTTCTGACTCCGGTTCGACCGCGGCCACTTCCTCGAGGAAGCGAGGAAACACATCCAGTGAGAGCGATGACACTGAGCTGTACTCCGCATCTTGCGACGAGTCCTCAGACGACGGCTTTCAACCTGTCCTGCACCGCAAGGCCAAGCGACGGATGATCAATCCATCACCGGTGTCAAGCACAGCCACCGTGAAAACGGCGCCCCAGCGATGGCCCCATTCCATCCTGTTTGTGCCAAAGAACGCTACCGAAAGTCTGCGTGTTCTGAACAGGCAAGCGCTTTCGCTCTATTTTGAGAACACTGTGCCGAACGAGATTAAAGACCTACGGCTTAATACAAGAAGAAACATCCTGGCTGTAGATGTGCGGCACCCGAGTGCGCTGAGCACGCTGCAACAAGTAACACAACTGGGAAACATTGCAGTTAGGTCCATCATACCAGCCGATGGTGTGACCACATCAGGAGTCATTTACGACATTAACACAGAAATACCAAACGCAGACCTTCCAATACTTATAAAACCAGTGAGTCAAGACAACGTCATTGTCAGCGTTGGACGGCTTGGAAACACACGCTGTGTGAGAGTAACGTTCAAAGGTGACTGTCTTCCCGCATACGTGAAGGTTGGCCACTTTCGTCAACAAGTTCGACCGTTCATTCCTAACCCCGTGCAATGCTTCAATTGTCAGAAGATCGGCCATGTAAAGGGTGTTTGCAGGAGCTCCGCAGCGTGCCCCCGGTGCGCCGAACCACACGCGGAAGACAACTGTAGCGCTACCACACTGAAGTGTCTTAACTCTCAGGGTGCTCGCAAGGCTTCTTCGAAAGAATGTCCGCACATAAAGAAGGAATTTTCTACTCTGAGGCAAATGGTACGAGACAGCTCCACCCACAAAGAAGCTGCCGAGAAAATCCGGCGAAGACGACGTCGCCGTCGAAGGTCTTCACGTCGGAGAGCGCCAACCTCAGGCGATAGGTCGACGCATCAGGAAAGATCGCCAGCTTCAGTTTACAGCACGGCAAACACAGACGTTGTAAAAAAGCAAAGGGGCAGACCAGTCTCTACAGAAGAGTGGCCTCCACTTACGCGTACACAACGCTCAGAAGAGCCGCAGCAGAAGCCGTCTTCTTCGGAGCAAGCTGCTGTAATGGAGGACTTGCGGAACACAGATCAGCAAGTAAGCTCTTTTGCGACCATTAATTAACGCCATCCGCTTGTTGTTAAGCAACTTGCACACACCGTCAGCAAGAAGTGCATTGCAATTACTGGACGCTTTGAGTCCAGTACTCGCACCGCTTGAGTAAATAATGGCTCACCAGCCACTGTCTTTCAAAGAAGAGGCCCGAAAAGCAGCGATTATTCAATGGAATTCCCGGGGACTGAGGTCACGCATCGCTGATTTCCGTCGGTTCGTGTACACCAATAAGTTCCCCATCATTGTCATCTGCGAGCCAAATTTGCAAAAAGAAATCAGACTTTCTGGTTATGAGTCATTCATGTCGTCTACAACTGTGGACAATAGCAAAGTTCTGATGTTTATTCGCCGCGAACTCACCTACATTCATCATCCGGTGTCACCCCACGATGACAATCAATATATAAGTATAACAGTGAAAAGGAGACTTACCATCACGGTTGTGGGTGCCTACCTCTCTCCGTCAAGTCGTTTTGACCATACAAGACTACAAGGTATCCTGTCAGCAACTTCTCACCCATGCATTATAATTGGCGACTTCAACACCCATCATACAATCTGGGGAAGTTCGAAGACCAATGTTAAAGGGAGAAAGTTGGTGTCCTTCGCCTCCGACAACCAACTTTCTTGCTAAATGATGGCAGTCCAACTACTCTAAATCGTTACCCCCATTTTCTAAACACATGTGCCTGAGAGTTGCTTTACACGCGCAAAACCCGGCATGGTTTTAAGCTCTCCCATAGTCGAGTACCTAGTATTCTAAGTCGTTAACCTTCTATTCTAAGCAACATTAAATTGTTGTTGACATGTGTGACAATACAATTTTTTGTAAACACAAAAAAAGTTTCTACGTACCAAAATTGCGCGGCCTACCTCGACGAGCTTTGAGTAGCGACCGCATGGGGCGCTTTTTTTTGGAATGACCTAAGGTCCCTAGATGAAACAAGTTTCCAAGGTAGCGTCACTCATTGTTCTCGAGCCATCCATCCTCACTCTCTCGATTACTCCTCTTTTTGTCTGCCATCCGCGTCTGTGATTGGTGCATTACTTGCACGTGATCTTGCAAATGGCTGGTGATGTTATTTATTATTATGCAAAAGGTTCAAAACGAGTACGCATGCGCATATGGCTCCAGCCGGATTTTTGCCGTGACCAAAGACAAAATCTTAGCCAGAACATAAACTGAAGAGGAGGAGCGTTTCGGTGTGCGCTAAGTCGACCAAGATTGCTTCGCCGTGCTCATTCAATGCAACATCTGCGTTTTTCAGCAATGCTGCGTTGCCGTAAACAACAGAAAATGGTTTCGCTCTCTTCAATTTACCTCGTGCTTTCCGAGATGAAGCGCACCATGAAGTGCAACTATGAACCATTTCACGCGAATGCTTTTGTGCAACTCCGTCAACGTACGTCGACGCGGATCTGCGAAGCGAGTTCACTTGTCGGTTTTTATTGAAACGCCAGGCACGCGTCTAATGCGTGTCTGCTGCATGCCACAAATACATGTGGGTATGCACGTATACAGAGCAGATGTAGGTTGTAATCAACGCACTTTCAGAAACATTTCACTCTTCACCAGTTCCCGCTTGAGCCGAAACGCGCTGCTTCGAGACACCTCACCAGTAGAACTCTCACTTTTCAGGAAGTTCCCAGCACCGCATCAGAATCACTTGGCATCACGATTGTCCAAATGGGCACATTTAAAAAGAACGTCATCGCAGTGCTGCTGGACGAGTGTTCGTACCAGTCTGGTCGTAGTTTTTTTTTTTTGCGTGTGCACAAGCCGGTTGTAATAAATCGTCACAACGTCACGCCCTGTGGCCACTTACAAGACCCAGCAAGAAGCACGTTCACTGTGTCACAGCACGAACAAAACACAATCGGAGAAGTGGACTAGTTAGAACTTGACGAAATACCACGGCCGTGGAACTAAAATGTACTACGCGAGACGCCATGGCTAGTGGAATAAAGTATAGAACTGCACAACGTTGCCGGTTGAGTAACGCACATCCCGCTGGCTCTTGTGTTGTGCCGTTTATGTTCATAAAGGTAACTGTTTATTCTACGTCTTATTTTGTTCCATTTTGTTTCATTTACATCTATTCATCGTAGCAACGGAACCCAAACAGTCGCTTTTGGATGAAAGTTTTAATTCTTCTATGGGGGGCTTCAGGAACATAGGCGAAGAGGAAAGGGAAAGGTGTCGCTACCTTGGAAACTTGTTTCATCTAGGGACCTTAGAATGGCCTTGCTGAAAGTGTGGTCGGGGCACTAGTCCACCAACAAACAAAATGGAGGGTTTTAGCATTCCTGACTTCTAAGTTATTTGACGCGTGTTAGCCTTCAAAAACACGTGGGAACTCATCTCAAATGAGATATACCGAGGCACAGAGCTCACAAAGTGCCTGATGAGAATTTCACGCCGCTTCTTTGGCTGAGCATACGAGACAGGACCGGTGGCTCAGTGGCTACCGACGTACTCTCCGTACGTAATGAAGTCTTTGCATTTATAACTAAATATTTGACCAGACTGTGAACTGATGGATATGTCTCCCACTGAAATATGTGAATGTATCGCCATGAAAAATTTAAGTGATTGTCAGCGCTAAAATTTCCGCGCCAGCCGATGCAGGTTCATGAAAACCACGACCCTATAAGCTCAAGTCCGCAACTTCAGTTGGTTCGCGTTGCCTATACGGCCGACCACCTTGCGGCGTGGGGTGTGGCGCCCTCCGCCTCATATCCGCAGTGTGGCCGGACGGAAACCCAAAATCCGGTTCTTCCCAAATGTCATGTGGCACATACTTTCTGGGGATTGGTGACCTGCATGTTTCAAGTTAGTACGCAATGACAGTGGCGTCGCAGACATTTTTGTTGAGTTGATAATCTGTATTGGTGCTTTTGTATTGTGGAAGTGGAGGGGACTGGCCTGCCAGCGGGAACGCCTGCAGAGAGCCGCGTTTCCTATGCTACATCGCTTAATAGTCTTGATGTTATTACATCTGAACGAAGAGCTAGTCATTTTGGGGAAGAAGCTTCCTCCTATGCGGGTTAACACGATTTATTGTTCTCAGAAAGAACTAAGTGACCATGCCTCTCCTTCATTACTGAGAACGTAGGCTAGTGTTTGTAATATCACTGGAACTTGCATATAGTGTGGTATGTGTATTTATTTATTTTAATTTTATTTTATTGTTGTTGTTTGCTGCTCCTCATGAAGTCACGCAGTTTTCATTGCACACGCTGGAATTTTCGTTTGCAGGTACTAAGTGTTGCCATTGTGCAAGTGAATGTACATGAAGATATATTATGCATGTCCTGAGTACGAAAGTGTAACAGAAGAATATCTTTCGTGTACGAATGTTTTTTCGAAAATGATATTCTCTTAAACACAGAAACAAAACGAGTTAAGAGCGAACACTCTGTGAAATTTGCCCTCAGGAAGTACGTCACGACTACGTAACAAACTAGTGCTCTTACCAAACGCAAGAAGACGCAAGTGCGAAAAAGAAGAAAGTTATAACCAATTTAACAAAAAGTTTAAGTCTAATAGATCGCAAGGTAATCGTCTATTATTGTTCTCGAGAGGTGCAGTTTGTGATTTCTTGTTTGTCTCGAGACTGTGGCACGTGATACAGGTGTTGCATTGTTCACGGCCTAATACGCATAAATTTCCTTGTCTCCTCGTGGTGTTTGTGTGGGCCTCAAGTTGGGAACAATGCAGTGAACTAGCTTATTTAGGCGAGGACTACCACACATATTCATCAGGCAAATCATAAACAGGTTCTTCTTTTTTTTTTTTGTAACGTGAGGGATGCATTTCTGTGTATGGTGTGTTAGCTGAGGCTGATGAGAGCGTTACCTGGATATGTAGTTGGTACAGACCACATGAATGGCGCTGTCTGCGGATATCTAAGGTAGGTGGTCTGAAGTTCTCGCTTTTTGTCGGTCAGATTCGCTTTTTGTCGGTCAGACACGCAATTCGCTGTACAGAGATTCGTGCGATGCAAATTTACCTGTTATAAGCACAGGATACTGCACAGTAGAGGTGAAGAGCAGGGCGTGTTAAGAAGCGTTAAAAGAAAGCAAATCGCTCCTGCCACAAAAACTTTCTTTTAGGGGCGAAGCTTCTTAAAGCGGCACCCGTTCATCCCTCGTCGTAATGCATAACTAGTTTTACGTTTTGGCCTGCAAGGTGGTGCCGGTGGGAGATTTCTCCTGTGCGTTGTTGAACAATAAAAAATTCGCAGTGTGCGCTTTAACTAAAAGCCAAATTCTCATGTCTCTCAATCCCCATTAGCAGCCATTGGCATGTACATTGAGCACTATCTGACAAGAAAGGGTTGCTACGTTATACTCGCTGGGCGTAACCTCCTTGGTTTTAGAAAGGTTTAGCGAGCGTTGGGCCGCAGTGCCATGAATACAGTAAACTAGTATATACCATGAACTCGAGGTGGTTAAAGGTGGGAAGTAGACACGAAGCAAAAGCCGTAAGAAAGTGTGTGTGTGCCACCTCTCGTTCAGTCCTTAGAATGTTCGCTGGATGGCGGTGCTTCTATTCGTGGAATATATGATGAAAAGATGCGAGATGGTGGTACTTGGAATGTTGACTAGATGGGCGAACGGACACAAAGACAGATGCATGGACGGACGCACGGATGGCTGCACGGGCGGATGGAAGCATGGACGGACGCAGAGGCGGATGCATGGACGAGCGCAGGGACGGACGCACTGATGGACTTGTGGACGCACAAACAGACGCCCGCATGGCCAGGTGGATGGACGCACGGATGGTCACACAGACGGACGCATGGACGGATGGAAGCAAGAACGCATGGACAGACGGATGCTTCGCCCCACTCTGCGTCATGCACCCCGTGGATAAGCAGCCATTTTTTTAGACTACACATTGGCACTTTGAACATCGAGGTATTTTTGGAAGGGCTGGGTGTCTTTCTACCTTAGGGGTCAGATTGTCTCATTTGTAATAAGCCACAAACTATTCCCCACGATTTTTGCATCGCTGGGAGGGAGTGTATTTTTGGAATGTATTGCAGAGTAAAATCAAAAAGGGATTCCCGCTGGACTCATACGGTATAAGTTTTCTCCCGATAGATAATGAGGATTGTTTGCTATATGACTTATCAGTGTTAACAGGCATCTATGATTTACGGCGGGCCTGTATGGAAAGACATCACTGTGATTGAGATGCACAACCCGCAAAATTGTACTTCCGAAAGAGCATGTCTAAATTCGTGGAACTTCAGAAAACACAGGAGTATGTTGCTGACTGGTTGTAGAGGGTGCAACCCTTCACAGCCCTCAAGAAGTTTTCAAATTGGTGTCTATTCAGTAGGACTGTCACTACTTATTTTCGTGACCATTACGCTATTCTCCATGTATATAGTGTCTGGGAACAAAAAATAAAGAGAAAAAAAGAGTGTTAACACTGCGGGCAGACTTGGACTCTGTGGTGGTAGTTTTCTGTTAACAGGTGAAACTCATTGAATACAAACAGATGAACGTAGTTTAGGTCCTGAATTTTACTAGGGTACTGCAACATCCCTTGGAAGCGTTTGTGTTTAGAAAAAATTCATTGCCACAAATGTCAATAGGACTCAACAGAATATTTCCTTCTTAGACGTACTCTAACGATGATGACAAAACAGACGTCATTTACATGAACATGGATATGAGATGACGTTGAAAGAACATGTACATTCGATGGTTCACACAAACACAACCACAAAAAATACTTCAAGGTAAACAAGAAACACAAATAAAACATAAATATGTACAATTTGCATATTTACATGTTGGCATGCCATTTCTGCCAGCGCATCGACAGATCAGCCTACCAATACCAGGCCGGCCGAAAGACAAGTTTCCCTCGTCCGTTATAGACCCACACAAAAGGGCAAGACCAATTCCGGAGAAATTCCTCTACACCGAGGAAGAAGAGCTCCTCCGACAAAACAGACAGCAGCTCCGAGTACAATCGTTCTAGGATCGGGTAGAGCGCGCGGCGGCGGCGGCCCGCGGCAACCGCCTCGCAGCGGTTGCGCCAGAGGCAGAAAGAGCCGGACACAATGAGAAAACACGCGAAGCGGCCTCGCGAACAATGCCCAGAAGAAACGAAGCGATTTACTCTGAGGCAGTGAAATCCGGCATGTACGGCTCTCCAAAAAACGCGAGCAATGACACAATGCCTCAGAAAATGCTGATTTGTTTCCCGAAGGGAGCAGTTCGGACATGTTGCTGACTGGACTATTCTCCATCTTTCGAGGCGGTCGAAAGTGGGAAGCACATCCCATCCCAGGCGCCATATGAAGTCCCGGAGGTGTCCACACAGAAAAGAAGCCGTTAAAGTGCTCCAAGACGGGTGCGAGCATGGCGGGCTGGCGGGACCAATGGAAGCAACAAAGCAGCAGTTGTCTCAACTATGTGGTTGTTCAAAACATCAATGCCAGGACAGCTCGACTTGACATGGCGAAAAAATGCAACAGTCGTTGCATAAAACGCAGGTAGTGTTATTGACTGCGGCCCCCTGTTAAGTTGCACATTAGGCATCAAATGCCGAAGGTGAGTACCCAGAAAGTATTATGCAAGCGTTCGTGCGGGAGATTCCTCCCTTTGCACTAGGCGCAAAAGGAAGCGCAGTGCCAGCAGCCGACAGCGTATGGACACTGCAGAGAAAGCAAATCCTCCCTGAGAACGCTGCTGTTCCAGTACCGCGAAAGAGACCAACTCATGCCGCCTGACCAAAAGAAGGAACGCAAAGCAAACTGCAGTGATCGCACGATACGTAAAGATGGTTGCACGACGTGAGAAAGGTACCAAATGCGACCGCAAAATACAGTCTGCGCTAGGTACCTCCGCTCAAGAAGCGGGAAGTTGAATTCCCGTGCATCCTGAATTTTCAGTCTTACTTCTTCGAGAGCGTTTAACCAAACAGATTCGCAAAAGCCGTAGTGGTTGTATAAAATACCTAAAATATGAAGGGACGCCGCCGGCTGAATGGGAAAACCGGCGCTAAGACTGGAGTTTGGAAAGCCAATGAAGAAATTCCGGGAATTGGAGATGTTCAACGCTGCACCTGAAATGTCCCCATACTGGGAAAATACACGCAGGATGCTTGAAAGGCTATCTTCATCTGAAATGTACAAGGTTATATCATCAGCGAAAGCTGTGACTTTCACGACACCGCTACTAGGAAGCGCAAGACCCCGGACACGTGAATACGCGTCAAGAGCACGCAAGTATGGCTCAAGGCTGAGGACAAATAGCGCAGGAGACAATGGACATCTCTTACGGACCCCACGTGTTATGGAAAAAGCGGCACTTTTCCAGCCATCCAGAACTAGTGTGCTTTTCAGACCAGTGTACGTATTTTTAATCATTTCCACAAACGAATGAGAAAAGCCGAAGGCTGTGAGCACATTAAGGATATACGCGTGCTCTAGTCGGTCAAACGCTTTTTCCAGGTCCAAAGACAAAAAATACCACGCGCAGATCGCGACAGAGTATAGGCTATGATATCCCGTGTGGTGAATGACAAGCTGTGTATTTCTCGTCCAAGCACTGATGAAGTCTGGTGATGACATACCAGGGTGTTAAACAGACCCCTGAAACGTTGAACGGCTACCACCGCGAATATCTTATAGTCAACGTTGAGGAGCGTGATAGGTCTCCAATCTTCAGGATCGGAGACCTATCCGAAAATTTGATAGAAAGACACCGTCCTCGTATGTTACAAGCTGCCACTCTAGCGTCGCCAGCGCGAAGTCGGCGACGGGAATGACAGCAGGTTGGTTCGTTCCGTACGCAAGCAGAGACAGTGAAGAGATGAGAGACGTGGGAAAACAAAACAAACTTTACTCTAGTGATATTGCAGCACACGGGATCTAATACAACACTTCAATACAACTAACAGAATACATCGACACTTGATACAACTAAAGAGATATATAACAGAAACAATAAACCAGCTTACGAGAGAGAACTATTACAAACTACACAAACTAACAAGAATAGAACGACGGAGGAGAAAGTTTGAAGATATAAACAGGTGAAGGCATACGTGTGATGACCGGCAGCGTTGTGTCCCCGACGATCGGATGCGAGAAGTCGAAGAAAGTTCTGGCACGACTGCGATGTCGGCGGTGTTGCAACGCTGGTGGCTTCGGGAGGCTAGTGCTTGCAGGTGACTTCGAGCAGGTTGAGCTAACTCGAGGCGAAGTCCCGATGTCTACGTTTCAGACGTTAATATCGCATCACAGCTAGACGAACGGCCAAGTTTAGGTGGCCAGCCGATACAGAGCCACACTAAAAACTTCTAGAAGAGATGCTTGTTGATCTGTTTCTACACCATCTTGGTCAGCGACTAGTCTGCCTAGCAGGGCAAAATCCTGCGCTTAAATCACCCTCGTGTCTCCTCGCTCTCTTCCTTGGGGACAAGAGACCTCTACCTGGGTCCAATCATGCGCGTTTAATTGATGAGAAACTCCATCCCAAAAATATTTTGACCCCACCCCTTTTTAATTGGGAGAGGGACCTCAACTAGCGAGAGTGACAACCTGTCGGGTTGTCATACGGCTTGGCCACCAGAGCGTTTCCCACGCTTTTCCCCGTGGGAACGGTCAAACCTTTGGCTCTCAGCTGGTGTGTCTCGTAGTCTAATCCTTGTTCGGGGTATACCGCGGCCTTCTACGACCTTGCAGACGCCGCCACAGTTACAAAAGGATTAACCGTCGTCGGCGACGTTCTAAGAAGAGCACCCCATTTTGCACTTCTCGGCTCCCTTTCATGCGCCGCCGTTTCTCACGGTCAGTCGGGGAGTACGGCGCCCGTTAATTGCCGTGACGCGGTGTCGCCAAAAATGGCCGTCCGCGACATCGTAGCATCGCCGGATTACCGCGGTAAAGGTAGCACCAATCTCATCCCAAATTGTCAAGTAAAACTCAACAGGAAAACCATCTGGCCCTGGGGCCGTTCCACGTTTCATAGATTTCAGTGCCGCCTTTACCTCTTCAGCCGACGAAGGGATGTGCAGGCAATCCGCAGCTTCTTGAGGAATACGGGGCAAACTTCTAAGCATTGGCGGTGTTTCATCACAGTTAGTCCGCATGGCCGAACACGACATTGCTTCAAAATGCGCCAAGAAAACAGATCGATCACGCGTAGGAAGCCACTGCGCAGGTGGTATTAGCGCTCTCATAGAGACAGATGGCTCTGATTACCCAACAAAATGGCAGCATATCCACGGAGTGAATGATGGAGAGTGGGGCGAAGCATTCGTCTGTTCATACGTCCGTCTTTGTGACCGTCCATGCGTCTGTTCGTGCGCCCGTCCCTGCGTTCGTTCATGCATCCGACCCTGCGTCCGTTCATGCGTCCATCCATGCATCTGTCTGTGTGTCCGTTTGTCCAACTATTCAACACTCCAAGTCCCACCATCTCCCATTTTTTTATCATATATTCCTCATATAGAAACACCGCCATTCAGTGGACATTCCAAGGACTAAACGAGAGGTGGCACACGCACACTTTCTTACGGACAGGAGGAGTCAGCTTTTAATTTCTTACGGCTTGAGCTTCGTATCTGCTTCCCTCTTTAACCACCTTGAATTCATTCATGGTATATACTAGTTCATTGTATTCATGGCCCTGCGGCTCAACGCTCGCTAAACCTTTCGAAAATTAAGGAGGTTACACCCAGCGAGTATAGTGTAGCAGCCCTTTCTTGTCCGATAGTGCTCAATGTACATGCCAATGGCTGCTAATGGGGATCGCAGCGTGCGCGTTGACTGAAAGCCGAATGCTCCTGTCTCTCATTCCCCATTAGTGGTCATTGGCATGTACATTGAGCACTATTTTTTATTGTTAAACACAGAATTTTCTCACTGGCACCACCTTGGAGGTCAAATGTTATACCTAATTCGGGTATGTGCCACTGGTGGTTACGTACTACGAGGGATGCACAAGCCACGCCATAAGGAGCTTCGCCCCTAAAACGAATGTCTCGCGTAGCGCAGCACCTCGGGATGTGAACATGGGTTGTGTCTACAGCGCCATGCTGCTGCCGACAGGGACGAAGCAGCAGTCAAGCGTTGAAAGCGTTCACGCAGTTCACGCTGCCACGCTCGCATCAGAGGAGAAGGCGTCTCGGCGCGTAAAGCAATGCGTAACTTCATCGCAGTATCAGCAAGCTCTTCAGAAACGCGTCCACGAAGCGAACGCCCCTCTACTGCGCAGCGCAGGCGCCACTGTGTTTGAAGCGCATCCCAATCTTCAGGACCAGACGCCGTGAGCGACACACGTATTGCGCGTGACAAATCTGATCTTGAGCGCGCGTCCTGCAGGACGCGAACATCAAGACACCATGGCTTTTCCGAAAAAGAAAATGGAACTTCGAGCTTCAAGACAATAAGCCGATGATCAGATACGTACACAGGAGAAGGTGGGAAAGACGGAACGCATAAATCTGAGACAGACGCCTCTAACGCTCGTGGGATATAAGCCCGGTCGAGCCGGCTGGAGGATCGTCCCCGTCGCCATGTCCAAACAAAGGTATTTCTGTGCACTACATTGTGCGCGTCTAGTAATGAAAAGTGGTGGAGAAGGCGACGCAGCTCACGTGAATTCCAAGAAGACCGGCCCCAGCCAGGACCTTGTACATCGGTTCAGGTAATTAGAACGCAGTTGAAGTCGCCAATCAGAATGACATCACGACCGTCAAGAAAAGCACATCCAGGTCTCTAAAAAGTCATTAGACTGTCCAGTTTGCGCTGGCCCATACACACACAGTATCCTTAATCTGAAAGAAAAGTAGCTACAGTCTAAATCCAAAACCCGGCCCACTCCATCCTAAAAAGCTTGATGATCCCGTAATAGAGCTCGATTAAAATAATAATACCTACTTCCGTAAAACGAGATGTAGCGAAAGAGAAATAACAATCTAGGTTTCTTATGAAATTTTTCCGGTGTTCCTGTGAAGTCGGCTGCAAAGACCAGCGTACGCGTTAGTTTTTTGGCGGGTTAATTTGATCGGTAGTTTCCACCTCTGGCGTTAAGAACTTCAGCTGAACGCACCAAAGCAGGCGAGGTTTAGCGAAGAAATAAAAATTAGCAGTGACTTTGCTCAGCTTACGTATACGAAGCACGGACGGACGCAGTAGCGGGCGAGGGATCTCGCGCCTGTCAAGCGCCAGCCGATTAGTGACACGTCAATCCAGTACAACTTAGGCGGCCTGGGACGTCACTGCTCTTCGCGCTGCGCAGACCTGCTCCCCGAAGGCCACTCGAAACTAGCAACCTCAGCCAGTGTAGTTGCCGCTACAAACTCCCGATGCATTTACCACATGCAGGGTTATTTTAACCACGCCATACTCCCAAAACCAAGATTTTAGCATTTTGTCAGTAATGTCGGCAAGTAATGCGGATTCACGGTGCTCAGCGAGAAATTGGTAAAACATTTTCAGGAGAGACGGCAACGGTCGTAATCTGTTGTTTTCTGTGGCGAAGTGAAGGCACGAAGAAGGCGCGACGCCTAGTGGAGCAGCACAACCAACTTAGGGTAATAACTTCTGGGGTTCCAGGTGCCGCAAGAACGATACCATCATGAGGCATGCCAGTGGGAAGGGCTCCGAAAATTGCGATCATTTTGGATTCTTTAACGCCTATCAAAATTGAAGCGCATGACCTTTGGCCCTCCATCTAGATGCGACCTCCGCGGCCGCCATCGAAGCCGAGTCTTTTGTGCCAGCAGCCGGCCATAGTAACCGCTGTAGTATATTGCTGCGAATTATGTCAACATACGGCAACCTTGGGCTTCCACGGGCTTCCACGGACAACCTTCTCTTCCCCGACTGGACTGCTGGTGCCACAGCATAAAACGTGCTCTTTTTGCACTGCTCGGCGGCTACAGGCTGCGTCATCGCATCGAACCTTTTTTTTTCATATTCCCCTCTTTTCTTCTCTACACTTCCTGTACCCCATTCACCCCTTCCGCTGTGCACTACAGCTGAGGTGTCCTCTCTTGTAAGAGACAATTGCGGGGTGCAATTCGCTCTTCTTTTCCACATAAATAACCACTTCCCCCCTCCCGTCACTGACGCATATCCGACAAGGGTGTAATAAGTCGGTGACTCATCACCACCTACATAAGTTCCTAACTATATCGCTTTGCATTGGCGTAGCATTGAAGCAGGGGGAGGGGGGTACTCGAACTCGATCCCCTCAGCCCTGGAGTTTTGATTCTTCATGTGTATACATATACCCACACATAGGAACACACACATGACATGTATGAAGTACGACTTAACTCTCCTCTCCCCCGAAAGAAAATGATTACGCCCCTGTTGCTTTGGGCTGTTTCGACAAGCCTAGAGACCATCAACTCGATAGCACTCTGAAAGCGCAGTCACTTCATGTGTAGCCTAACGACATAACACGAATATTATACTAGAGAAATCGAACAAAAAGATTGATATGTGGTGTTTAACGTCGTGAAACCACCATATGATTATGAGAGACGCCACAGTGGATGTCCTTGGAAATTTTGACCACCTGGGGTTCTTTAAAGTGCGCCCAAACCTGAGCAGACGGCCCTACAGCATTTTCGCCTCCATCAAAAATGCAGCAGCCACAGCCGGGACTCGATCCCGTGACCTGCGGGTCAGCAGCCGAATCGAACGAAAAGATTGCCTTCACTAGTTTATGATTGAAGAATCGTCACTCCAAATAGATGCCGTCGAAGACAGTGCCTTTACACGCTCAAACGCCGCTTATGTGTACATAAATGTGTATGAATTAAAAAAAGAAGAAAAAACTGTAGATGATGGTGGTGGTGGTGGTGGTGGTAAAAAACATTTATTTCAGAAAACGTCTACTAGAGAGTGCCGACGTGGCCCATCGGCGTGCTAGAGTGGCAAGACCCTATTCCGGGACGCCAGTGGAGCTGGAAGCTGCCCGTGCGCGCTCCACCAAGGAGCGTTGTGCAGCCAAGGAAGAGCAGCCGAGCAGGTGCTCCTCCCAAGCCTCTCTAGTTGGGATAGGAAAAGGGGATGAGAAAGAGACGGGATTAACTGGACATGATGCTACGACGGGATATGTGTCAGCGAGGACATGACAGGTCGAGCAGGTGCCATTGATTTCCGGCAAAAAGTGCCTGGCGACTGCCGGACTGCTAAAGGTGTTCATCTGCAGGCGGCGTAGCAGTCGTTCGTCAGCTTTCTCCATTCCGCGTGCGGGGTCCGGGTAGAGGCGGCGCGAAGCCCGGTAATAAGCCAAAATTTCGCGAAAGCGCGTCAGGTTGGTATTGCCAGATTCCGTCTCGGGACATGGAGGGGCAACGGCCCGGACAGGAGAAGCGCGGGCAGCGGCATTTGCCGCCTCGTTGCCGGGCAGGCCCGAGTGGCCTGGGGTCCAGACTATACGAATGGGATGAGGGTTAAAGCGCCGAGAGGCTGCCTGTAGTAGGCTAGCCGCCAGCGGGGCAATGGAACCCTGAAAGTACTGAGAACAGGCCGAGCGCGAGTCCGTCAGGATGGTGCGTGAGGCAGGGTGAGAGGCGGCCAAAGCTACGGCAACCTCTTCAGTGTGCGTTACTGTGTCTGCTCGAAAGGAGAAGCCATCTACGTGTTTGCCCTCTGTAATCACGGCAGCCGTGAAGTGACCCGAGGGGGAGGGACCCGAGACGTCCACGTAGAAAACACCAGGACTATCGGAGTGTCGCGTATGAAGGGCCGCGGCGCGTGTTAGTCTACGGCCAGGATGGGGGTCGGGGTTCATATTACGGGGTAGAGGTTCCACCCATAGCTTTTGACGCCAGAGCTCTGGTACCAACTTCAGAGGGTCTTGGTCAGATATCGGGTTAAGGCCAAGTCTGTGTAGAATACAGCGCCCTGAAGGCGTCTGAGACAGTCGATTGATTTGGTTAACGCGATGAGCTTCGCGCATCTCTGCAAAGTTGTTGTGTACACCCAGAGCCGCGAATCGGCTGTTGGAAGTTGCAGTAGGTAGGTCCAGAGCGCGTTTGTATACTGAACGAAGAAGGACGTCCAACTGGTGCTCGTGTCGACGACGCAGGCGAAAGTAAGGCAAAGTGTAGAGGACGCGACTGGTGACAAACGCGTGGGCCAATCGGAGGGACTGAGACCCGTGGAGGCCGCCGCACTTGGTAGAAACTCGCCGTATCATGCGGCTCACCTGTTCGCTGGTGCGTCTGAGGCCTGCTATTGTGCCCTTTGGATCCAAGGACGATGTGAGGTGAAGGCCAAGAACCCGAATGATTTGCACTGACGGGACGGGCCCGGACGGAAGAAAAATTTGAGGTGGCGGTAGCGGAGAGACAGAAAGAAGAGCTGATTTAGCTGGAGAGCACTTCAGGCCGCATGAACCTGCGTAGGTGTCCACCAGAAAGGCAGCCTTTTGCAGGCGTTCTTCGAATTGCGCTAAGGAGCCGGTGTTGGTCCAGATTGTGATATCGTCCGCATATAGTGCGTGTTCTATTCCCTCGACCTCACTTAGAAGAGGGGGGAGGTTCATCATCACCAGGTTGAAAGGCAGAGGAGACAGGAAACTGTAGAATCACTCACGCCAATATTACCGCGCTGCGCTCACACTAGCTTTTGCATATCCTTGATACGTTCATTGAATGCATTGGTCAAATTTATAACCATTTAAGAGCTAATCGATCCACCAATCAATTAGTAGGACATAATACGGCGCCATCGGTAGCTGCAACACTGACCGACTATGCAACTAATTCTCTGTCAATAGAAAATAAAAGATGTCCATCCTGTTCACCAATTCTCTTATGTCTCTTTTGGGGGTTGGACACACCCCATAAGCCTAATTAACTCTACTGACCAACCACTAAAGCCGACCAACTGGAACGACTTTTAATGTCTCAACCCACCGCGGTGGTCCATGTTGGTTATGATCATTGCTGACCCCAAGATCGCGGGATCGAAGTCTGGCCGCATTTGCACGAGAGCCGAATGCTGGAGGACCCTGTCCATAGCCTTAGGTTCACATTAAAACACTCCAGGTAACCGAGATTTCCGGAGCACTCCCTACCGACGTCTCTCGCAATTTTGGGATGTAAGACCACTAAGAAACTATAGTTACTTTTATGTTTCAGCAAGGTGACATTATGTAAAAACACGTAATTATCCCGGGGACACCTCTGCGACGAACAAACCGATTGTAGAATAGCCAACACGATTGACTACAAGAAGCACCGTATATGTCACGTCTCCGAGGCGCACGCATTCGCATTTTCGAGGCGCGCCAACGCTTCCCGTCAGCACGCAAGCCCGCATCATCTTCGCTAGCTAACCAACCGCTCAATGCACTCAAGGACCACCGAAACGGAGTAGCTGATGGCGCCTCCTTGTCTGGGCACCCAGGGGAGAGAGGGAGTTTGGCGCCAGCGAGGTGTTCGCGACGCCAGAGTCCCGGTCCCGGATGTAGGAGAGGGTGTGAGTCGCTGTTGGCTTGGAACCCGTGTAGGGAAAGTGTCCTTGAAGAGTGTAGCCGTCGACGCGGCAGTCGTTCGGAATGGCGGCGTACGGCGCACATCAGCACTCGGTGTCTCGGTTTCTCGTGCCGACGTGCGTGTTCGTCGCGAAGTCAGCAGTCATTGAGGTCAACCCTACTGCCTCCTGCGCTTCGTGTTGGTATGGAGTATTCGCTGTGTGCGCTTTGTGCATCGAAGAGGTTGCTAGGGAAGCTGGCGCGACGGCATTGTTTTCTCTTGACGAGCTGGTCGTTGGTCCGGTGAGTGAAGAAGATCTATTCTGATCGGCATAAAAATGCGATTTGTAGTGACTTCTTTCTTTGTCCGCTAAACTTCTGCTTGATGGAATTGGTACTTGCTTCAAAAGTGACTGTCTGCAGGAAACTTCGTTCTTCCTAAAGAGATCATTTGAATATACGAACAGCGCAACCTACAAGTAGTTACAGCGTAACTACGGAAGCAACCAACAAGGACAAAAAGAGCGCTGACTTTTAACAATCATTTATTAGCAGAGTGGTGTACATGCATAGGAGAAAAAAAATGGGCATGCGTAGGAAGGTGTAGTTAACCACCACTGCGATACAATGTCAACAAAACTCGTTGTCATTTGTCTACGTGCTAGCGGGCGTTGGCCGACCGTTTGGTTGCGCTCGGACTCACAACGGCTGGCTGCTCTGACGGCAGCGGGGCGTCGCGCCAGTTTGCGTGCACGGAGTGTATAATGCAGGCGTGCAACAGCTGCGCCAATTGCACCAATTTGATGAAATCCCCAATTTTTGCGCCCAGCTCCGCAAAACCGTGAAATTTGCCAAAATTGTGCTACAATGCGCCATAATGCCCAGCCAGTCCAAAAATTTTCTCAGGTGCGCCAATTTCGGGGACAAAAACAGGCCACGTCAGCCACCTGCAGTTTGCGCCATCAGTCAAAGCACGCAGACCCTAACTTAAAATATGACGAGAAAGTAACAACGCTGTGCGCCCATTGGTCCGTTGACCACAGTGGATAGCTATCGGTGGGACAACGGAACCTCCAAGACAAAAGTGCATTGCTGTAGTGACCAACGCATCGCGGGAAATGTAAATTTCCTAGCCTGAAAACATGGCTATGTTAAGAACTTCAGATTGAAACGTACGCCGCGTTTTCCTCGCGCTAACAAGCTCAACGTGCCGCAAACGCCAGCGTTGCCAGCGACCGCGTTGATTTCTTTAGCAGTGGAACATTAATTTTTTTTTTTTTTTGTCTTGAAGTTGTGTCGTGCCAGCCACGGTCCTGGCGATTGATATCCGGTAGCGTCGCCGGGCCGACGGGCGTGCGCCGTTGTTACTTTACCTGGTCGATCGCGCTTTGCAAGAAAGCCGAAGCGGCACCTAACCACACGGTGAAAAAAAAAACGGTGGGAGGCTGGTGGAGTGCGACGGTTATAAAATTTCCTGGCTTTGGTTTCTTATTCGTGCAGGGAATGCTGCTTGAGCGAATTTCGCAGCAGTACAATGGTGTCTGGCGGAAAAGCATATTGCGATTCGAATGGAGCTGTTAGCGCTACTCACTGGCCACTGCACATTTTGCTAGGTTACTCTTGTGTGTACGCCGCATAATTCTGAGTACCAGTATAGTCACTGACGTTTAAATAAGCTACTGACTATCATTTCTGCTTTTTCATTTCTGCTTCGCTAAAAAATAAGAAATAAATTGTGTGCCAGTTTTTTTTTTTCCACCTCTACTCCTCAGTTTTACGAATCTATCAAATGTCAAGGTCGCGAGCTTGTCAGATATATATTTAAATTGACAGAGTCTGTCAACTAATTTGACACGCGTAGGAAATGCTAATATAGACTTCATAATCGTTTGCGCCCTGGGGTGGTTCAAACTACTACTTTCATTGAAATAGCGGTGCTCATGTTGACACTATATGATTTAGGTGAGGTTTAATGGTTTATACATTTTTTTTTTTCGAAATGTACGCCTTTTTTTTACTTTGGTATTCATTTGAATTCGGTATTTCATGATGAACATGTATTATTTTTCATCCGTAACCTGCTCCAAATTCGGATTGTAGTGTCCTAAAGGTTACATTTTGTTGGTCAAAAAACTGCTCCAAATTCTATTTCGGCTGGTGCATTTCTGATAATGGCTTCCTGCTACTTGAATACTGGCGGCGCGTTCCTCAGTGCTTGAGTAACACCGTGGTAACAATTGATGGCTGGCTTGCCGTGCGGTGTGGTCTCATCGCATTCGCCTTCCTTGCCAAGGAGATAGCCCGGCCCTTTTTATCTCTGCTTTAAACCTATGGCTCCTGTTGATAAGCGCGCGTTTGCACTGTCATTCAAGAACACGTTGCGCGATGTCGTTAAAAACAACAGCATCTTTCAGCTCTCATATATTTCCATGTTGTCGCTAAAATTTTGCTCTAGGTAACTGTCACGAAGAAAAGGTAACACCATATCGTGACGTCAATCGCGACGTACCAGATTGCCGGAATTTGTGACGTCGTCATATGAAATCGTCGCTCGAGCAGAGCCACGCGCTTTGTTTTCCCAGAAAACTGCCAGATGGCGCTCATGTCTCACGTGTGACGTGACTTCATGCGCTGGTTCGCTTTCGCTGCACGCTCGAAGCACTTTAACGAGTCCCTCCGAAATATCGTTAACCGATTTTCTTGCACAGAACATCCAATAAAATGTTTTGTTAACTCTCTCCACACAGAAGACTATGGTCTTTCGTTGACATTTGCTGACTAACATGCAGATACGGGGCCAATTTCTATAAATTGTATTTTTGAGTTGTTTAATCAATTTAATTACAGTATTTTTCAGTGTGAGTGGTTGTTTGTTGTGATAATTTGTTTAAACACAGTGTTGCAAAATAATTGTGTAAATATTATCACTGCCCTGAATAAAATAGTGAGTATCTTAAATGTCATGGATTTGTAATTGTTGATATTTCATTGCATCAGAACCCGTTTACATTTAATTGCATTCAGTAGTCCAAGTCAAGGTGTGTGGTGGCTCTTGTGCACTCATTTATTGTTGTTATTGAATACAACAGCTGTGACAAGCATTATTCATAATACTGAGAATGACGTCCTCTCGTGATTCTTAGATTGGTTTGGCTATATTTTTGACAGGACTATCAATTTGCCATACATTGCAAGCTGTAGCTAGCTTTCTACTTGGTGCTCGGTTTAGGATTCTGTCTTTAGCTCTTTGAAGGGCAGTGGTACAAATGTGTGTTACTTTTTTATTGTGTTCAAGAGACTTGCAATTAAAAATTGCCCAAATGGGTGCAACTCTTACTGCTAGTTTGGTCTGCCGAGGTATAGGAGGAGTCTTTTTTTAAACTTTTGACTTGGTGACGACTTATTGGGCAAAAAGCGAATTGCATAGGTCTCATGGTTTCATCACTGTTGGCTATCCGTTGCAGTGCCCTGAATGAGCACCTCGAAAACATCGCTTCAACCATTCTTTAAACTTCCCTTTTTGCCGAGTTTACAGAACAGAACCTAGCAATCCACTTGCACAACCACTTCATTCTGCCCATTATTCAGTTTGTTTTGACGAGCCAATTTCGGGCTTGTTTTGGATTATTATGTGTGGCAGTTTCGGGGCTGTAGCTAACCTTAAACCTCTCTGGGAAGACACCGACACAGACTAGCAGCCATCGTTACTCCGCCGATGCTCTGCCGCAGCTTCTCGCGGCTGCTAGAAGCTGCGAATTTTTACAAGGGAGTCCTGGTTCTGCACAGGAATCTACATTCTAAATAAGGGTTTTTACTCTTCGTGTCCCTGTCCAAAGGTTGCAGTGTAACTTTGCGTTCATGAGGGAGTGTGTAATCTTAAAAAGAAAGCAAAAAGAAAAACCATTATTTGTGTGTCAGAAAAACATAATCTCGCAATAAAGAAAATACCTACCTTGCCATGGAAAGATGTTCGGTAAGCAAGGAAACGGGCAAAAATAAAATGTGGGTGGTGACGTCATGAATTTTCACAGTATCAGCTAGGTTATACGAAGTTTCCAATTAGTGAAAATAATGCACTATTTCCTCTATGTTGACCAGACATTTATTGTGCCAAATAGGAGGAAATTTTGGGGCCAGTGTTGCCCACAAAATGATCTTTTTCTTGGTTCCAGCTGACTTGTATGCCTCTTGCGGTATTTCGAAGGATATTCAATTGCTAAGGAAAACCTTGGCGGGCTTTATATACTGACACTTGAATATGCTTTGATTACTGGCATTGGGTAATATTAATGAAACGGATTTAAAATACTTACTGAGTAAGATTCTTTTATACTGCTACTCATATACTTATGTTTTTTCTTATGTTCTCTGCTTCTTGTTGATTTATTGCAGGCTTTATCAAATGAATTCTCTATTTTAATCATGATTGCTTACACAGCTTTTATTGCAAGGCATTTTTATTGCAAGCCATAGATACAAGGCTTTTTTATTGTGGTTGAGACAATAAGTGTCTATTGTGAGACAATCAGTGTCTATTGAGAGATTATACTCGTAAGACTGTAGGGTTGCTAATGTCACTGCTAAGGGTCTATTAATTAACCCATGAGCAAGTATTGCGAATGAGTTCTACGGAAACCTGCAAGGTGGTGGAAAGTCTAAGAAAGGAAAAGAAGACAATTACCTGTTTCTAGCAGAAAGCCACAAGAAAATTCAAAACTGATTTCATTGTAGATTTGTGCTACAAGCAGGTCGTTGTCTTCTTTCCCTTTCTCAACCCTTCCGTCACCTTGCGGGTTTCGGCGGAAATCGTATGCGATACTTGTGTCTATGTAGTTAGAGTTCTCGATGAATTCACCCTCACGTTGTCAATTACTAGCTTCCTGGTTAGCTCAATATGAATGGCGACAGCCTCGAAAACGCGTTGGTCCTGGGTTTGAACCTGAACCAGGTCAAATTTTGCGGCAACAAAGAGGCTTTCTTTCCGAGCAATTCGTCCGGATTTCCTTTTGATTTGGCACTACAAACGGGTCGTTGTCTTCTTTCACTCTTCAAACCTAATACGTGGTAATAGTTGGGCGCACGTTTCGTGAGCATCGTCTCGACCTTGTGCTAGATTGTCTTAACAAAGCACGTTTGGTGTTGCCCTAAAAAATGCCATTTTGGAGACCGTCAAACACTCGTTCTTGGCCACTTGGTAGACAAAGAGGAGATACGACCTGATCCAGTGAAGGCGGCTGCAGTGGAAGTCTTAAACCAGCCTCGATCAGTAAAAGAACAACAAAGCTTTCTGTAACTATGCTCTTACTTTAGTCGCTCTATTCTTACATTCGCTAATATCGCGCACCCATTGACGTGCCTGCTTCAAAAAGCCGTACAGTTCCAATGGACCCCGGAATGTGCGTTCGTTTATCGAGAACTTAAGTTCCGATTGACGTCCCATCCAATTCTCCGAAATTACGTCCAGAAGTGTAATCATATGCTAGCAGTGTTTGTGTTGGTGCTGTTTTGCTTCAGCTTGGCGATACCAAAGAACATGTCGTGGCATATGCGAGTTTTAGCAAGACTGAGCGTAACTACACTGTTACAGAAAAGGAATGTCTTCCAGTGGTTTTCGCAGGACAATGCTTCAGGCCATACCTCTAAGGATGCTCCTTCACTATCGTGACAGACGACCGTTCCCTGTACTGGCTCATCAATCTACACAATCCATCTGGTCGACTTGCACGTTGGGCACTTCTTTTACAGGAGTACGACTTTTCGGTTGCATATGAAAGTGGTCGCTGGCATGCTGATGCAGATTGCCCTTGGTGGCTGCCGCTTCCCCTGACGGAGTGTGATGTGGAAAACTTCGACGAGAACATCACATCATTGGAGCCAGGATTTTTCGACCAGAATGCATTTAGCACAGAGCAGCAGAAGAACGGTGCTTTGCAGGAACTCCTTGCTAGTGGACGCGATTCATCGGCCACTCGTTTTTGCAGTTGCGACGGGCTACTGTACAAGAACGAGGACTCTACCAGCTTTAGGACTCTACCAGCTTTTACGGGCCTAACGCATCCGACTACGCAACAATACGTGTCTAAGTGCAATGAGTGTCAACGTTGCAAGCATCCTACAAGTACCCCTTCTGGTAAATGACATCCTGTGCCGCCTCCAAGAACTTCATTTGAACAAGTTGGAATTAACCTTGTTAGCCTCTTTTCATAGTCTTCAAACAAAAATGGTCTGATTGTCATGTGTAGGGATAGTCTGATTTTATACTGCAAGATGGCTGCTATACCATTAGCTATTACTCGTGATGTGTGCTTCTTCATGCTACGCTCTGTGATTATCCGACAAGAACCTCCTAAAGTTAGCATTTGGGGCTGTTCACGCCAGTTCATGGCAGACGTGGTCGAAGAGATGCTTTGTCTATTTGCTTCATGCTTTCGACACTATACGCCCTATCAAACTCAAACAAATGGTCTTGCTGAATTCAAAAACACCACTCTCACACATGTGCTATCCATGTTTGACGCATCAGACCCCCCAAATCGGGACGATGTTCTGCCTTTTATTACTCTCATTACACCGCACTGCATGAAACCACTGGCTACAGTCCCTTCTTTCTTCTTTTTGCTAGAGTGCCACGCTATACACTCGACATGTTTTTCCCACTTTTAGGTTGCGAACACCTCTGCATTTCTGAAACTGTGCCGTGCAATACAGGCCCGACAACTTGCCCATTTGCACACATTTGCTTCGTAAGAATGTTTGAAGGTACGGTTCGACCGACGGCGCCGACATGTCACATACGAACACGGCGGCTTGGTGCGGCTTTGGACTTAAGTAGGAAAACGTGAATTGTGTGTAAAATTGCTGGCACGCTAAGTTGGACCTTATGTCAACATATATGTTCTTAAATATATATTTTGAACTGGTCCACAAAAGATTCTTTAAAATATGCACTAGTATATTGAAATAAACAGTTTGAAAGAATGAGGTGTTATTGTATCTATATTTTGGTCTGATCAAAAATTTCAAGTTCTTAAACATGTAATGCAATTTCTTTATGTTTCTCTTTCGTAAGAAACGATAGAAGATAATCTGTCTTGTCTGTTTTGTGCAGCTCCAGCTCTAGGGTCATCCAGCCACCAGGTAACTAAGGATGATGAGAAGACACATCGCGGATCAGCCGCCGCTGCCACTGTGACTATGATTCTGACCACTCGTTTCATCTAAAAGTGCACATGAGGGCTCACACTGGAGAGCGGCCATTTCAGTGCCATCTGTGTCCCCGGAACTTCTCACAGAGAGGCCATTCGGTAGTTCACATACGTGCACACAATGGTGACCGGCCACATAAATGCCCGTTGAGTCCTCAGGTGTTTGTTTCAAAAAGCAACCTTAACAGGCACTTGTGCAAACAAAAATGCAATTGACGTCGTGTACATTGATCACTTCACAGGCTTCAAAATTGTAACAATTCTCGTATTCTTTTGTCAGAGTTTACGTAGTGCATTTTTCTGTTGATAAAGCTTGCTTCTGGGTGCATAAAGCTCCATGAGATTTCACAATACTTTTATTGAAACTTGGTGGCCTTTCTGATCTCACCATTGATTCTTCACTTTGCTTCTATTGTCTTTCATTCACCGGAACTGCTAGCACTGTCAGTAGTGTTCCTTGGTGCACGCTACTGGAACCCTTTAACACTTTTCGAGCCATTAGCTTCTCATTAATGAAGTGTGGAATGAAGAACAGACGACGTCTCTCAGAGTCACCATAAACTGCAAGGCAAACAACATATATCTTGGCCAAGGTTTCAACGCAGTGAAGTGATTACATCAACAAACAGCACCCAGTCACCGTGGTTGAAGTTAATGTGCCGTCTTTTACTGCGGCGCATATCAAGTAACATTAACGAGGTGCGTGCAGATGAAAGTCTGGTAACTATTGTTGTTTTCATTATCGGTACTGCATTACTACAGTGGCTAATTATATTGCCATGCATCTCTGTTGTGTTTATAAGCAATCACTTTCATGTTAAGCTCACAAATTTGCTTTCTCTGGGACTGCATGTGTGTGTCTTCTCACTTTTTCATTGTGTAATATTTGTTCAATGTGCTTTCCAGTCTTGTTGCATACATAGTACAAGTGTGCTTCCTTACAGCAGTTAGACATTTAGCAATTTCGTTCCAAGTGCGCCAACTCGTTTGCATTTTTTTCTTTTTTACATTCCGACAAAAGCTATGGGGATTTTCGCGTGCCTATTTATGACTGACATTTGATGCGATCATTATGTGACAATATAGTCATTAATTTTATTTATGCCAGATTTACTATGATCAGTGAGCTTTTCTTATTGTGCATTAAAACATTTAACGCTTACCAGTACTGTTATTGTGGTGTTCATTTGAACCTTGGCAGACTTTTCCTTGCCTCTATCTGCCGAAGCTTAATAAGAGTTGGAAATATTTTTATAATGATAAATCGAGAGAAATTTTTTTCCAGAAAGCAGGCTTATAGTGATTTCGTGTGCTAAGCAATCAGATGTGCCTCATTGCAAATGAGCAGTTATATAAGTGGGAATAGGGGATTTTCATTGTCTAACCGGCCATTTTATTCTGAAAGATGTGTCTAGGTGACAAAATCTGGAGTAACTTGAACTAGTCAGCATTGTTATAGTGCCAGTAAACTTTAGTAAATATTTTGGTTTTACAAAGAGCGATAACTTGTAGCTTCAGAATATGTATCTTTATCGGATAAGGAGTAAAGATACCTTACTGTAATTAAGAAATCCAAGCCCAGCTATTGTTTATTCTTAAGTCATTATGGTCTTCTTCCAGAGCCCATGAAGTCTGTGTGAAATTGCATATGAAATATGAGAAAATACGCGAATAGTGCCCCTGGAGCATCTCCAAGGCCATCCCAGCTATTTCTTCAAGGTTTGTGCAGTGATAGTCCCATGCAGATTCGAATGTGTTTTCAGCTATTTACTCTTGCAAGTCATGCAATCTTTAACTGAATGTGCAAAACATAGTGATTTCTAAGTTTTTTTGGGCATAAGTTGGTTATGAAACAATTTGCAATGGTTGCAAAGTTTATTCGTAAAAACATTGCTTACTCTAACTTCACAGACGGATTCCAGAACTGCTTTTGAAAATACAATGCCTTGACAACTGAAAAATGTTGCCTTATTTCATTGTTTGTAACTATATTGCTTTTTTTTATTTTTCAGTTCCTCTCATTGTCAAGAGGCGATTGCCAATCCTCTCAATGTCAAGAGGTGGAATGGCAGAACACTCTAGAAAATCTAGGCCCCGCCGCGGTGGTCTAGTGGCTAAGGTACTCGGCTGCTGACCCGCAGGGCGCGGGTTCGAATCCCGGCTGCGGCGGCTGCATTTCCGATGGAGGCGGAAATGTTGTAGGCCCGTGTGCTCAGATTTGGGTGCACGTTAAAGAACCCCAGGTGGTCTAAATTTCCGGAGCCCTCCACTACGGCGTCTCTCATAATCATATAGTGGTTTTGAGACGTTAAACCCCACATATCAATCAATCTAGAAAATCTAGGCAGTGATCATTACATAATATGCACCACTATACACACAGATCAGATACGTAAAAAGATTGGCGTTGCCAAAATAACTGATTGGCATGCGTTCAGAAAATCACTCGAACAAAGGTTGACTGCCTCAGATATAACAACCTTGAGTGATTGGTGTGACGAAATAAGGCGTCAAAAAGAAAGGTACAGTAAAGAAATGACGCGATCAAGCAATGCACCTGAGGTCGACTCACACCTACTACATTTTTGGGAAGCAAGAAGAAGCCTTACGAAAAGATGGAAAAGACAGAAACGTAACCGTGAATTGAAAGAAAAATCAAAGATATCACCCAGCGCGCCGAGGATTACGCCAATCAACTAGCTGCAACTAATTGGGCCAATTTTTGTGATTCAGTCAATGGAACGCTGAGTACGGTCAAAACATGGAACATACTTAAAGCCACGATAGACCCCACGAAGACAAAAAATGAAGACAGTAAAGCCGTTGAACGATTGCTGCACTTATACCTAGGTACAAAAGAGGACCTCATTCAAGCCATGCATAAAAAATGCTTTGGGGAAGACGGAGCGATGCCTTCATATCAAGGAAGGTATAAAGGATCACCGCAACCTGATTTAGACAAGCCTTTTACGGACGCTGAGATAAGAGCAGCCATATTTAGTAACAAGAAGAACACAGCCGCGGGTGCAGATAAAATCACCAATGGTACGATCAGGAACCTAAATGACGAAGCCATTGAAGCTCTCACTAAATACATAAACAAACATTGGCTGGCTGGAACTGTCCTACCAGAATGGAAACATGCGATTGTGGTCATGGTGCCTAAACCAGGAAAAAAAACTTGCCATTGAGAACATGAGACCTATCTCGCTCACGTCCTGCTTAGGAAAAATCTTTGAAAAACTGGTGAACACCAGGCTCCTCAACCATCTCGAGAAGAACAACCTCATGCCCGAAACTATGTTTGGCTTTCACTCACATCTTTCTACGCAAGATGTTCTACTACTTTTAAAAGAACAAATATTAATGGACATCTCTAAGGTTGGGGAAAACGTCGTTATGGAAGTTGACATGAAGGGAGCCTTTGATAACATCAGTCACACAGCAATAATAGAAGGTCTGGAGGAAGCTAACTGTGGAGAACGAATGTTTGACTACAAAAAGTTTTCTTAGTAACAGGACTGCAACAATCAAGCTGGGAGATTACGAATCCGACTTCATTAAACCTCCAAAGTAACACCCCAAGGAGCGGTCATTTCACCGACACTTTTCGATATCGCCATGACAGGCCTTGCAGGAAAACTCAGATATTGCCGGTCTACAACATGCGATATATGCAGACGATATTACGGTATGGACAACCACAGGCAGCCTAGCAAAGAAAGAAGATAGGTTACAACAGGCAGCTAACACCATAGAAGAGTACGCAAGGATACGGGGTCTTCAGTGCTCAGCCGAAAAGTCAGAGCTCATTTGCTTCACGAAGAGAAAAGCACGGAGGATCGACCCGAATCGAAAGCTGGAAGTCAAGCTCGACGGAAATGTCATTCCGGAGAAAGATACCGTATGCATACTAGGAATGTGGCTTCAAGCTAATCAGAGATGTCTGCACACACTAAATCACTCAAAACACCAGTACAGCAGATCTCACGCATGATCTCGCGAATAACAAACAACCATAAAGGCATGAGAGAACAAGATACCCTAAAATTGGTCAAAATCCTCGTCATCAGTCGCATTACATACTCGCTTCCATATCAAATTATGAACAGGGAAGAGAAGAAAAAAGCAAACCAAATAATCAGAATGGCCTACAAGACAGCCCTGAGATTACCGCGGAATACTTCAAACGACAAGCTGCTGGTGCTTGGTCTTCATAACACAATTGAAGAATTATCCGAGGCCCAGTTACTAGCACAAAAAAATCGCCTTCTCCAGACCCCAACGGGCAGAGCAGTCCTAACAAAACTAGGGCGCGATACTTTATTACAAACACACCAAGAAACTAAAGAAGTACCAAGCGAATTCAGAAAATTGTACATCGTATTGCCAATACGCAGCAACATGGATCCTACTTTGCATGCTGGAAGAAGAAAGGCAAGGGCTGACTACATAGACAAAAAGACAAGATTTTTGAACACGGCCAGATTCACTGACGCCGCGCCTTATCATACCAATGCAAAGAGATATGTGTGTGTAGCCACCGACCATAGAGGGAAAATGACAGTCTGCGCTTCAATAGATCAGGCGTCGACAACACAAGCTGAAGAAGTTGCCATAGCACTTGCCATAAAAGAGGGATGGACGCGAAACGCCCCATTAACAATCATTTCAAATTCGCAAAAAGCTTGCAGAAACTATCTAAAGGGCAAAATTGGAGCACAAGCGCTTCGTATATTGGTTGGGACCGGATGGGACCCCACAGTGAAATACGTAGAGGCTGTGACTTGGGCACTGGGGCACAAGGGTGTGACAGAGAACCTGCGCGCGGATGAGGCGGCTCGAGGCTTCATAAATCACCGAGCCACTCAAGCCAATGCAAGTGATGACCCTACACCCCTGGACCCTTGCTTCGCTACAATTTTAAAGTACTACAGAGAAAATAGGCAGCTGTATCCACGTCCTCACAGCAAGCTCAGCGCTGCGGAGGCAACAGCTCTAAGAAAAATACAGACTAACACTTACATAAATCTGCACACTCTTCACCTGATCTACCCCACGGCGTACAGAGATATGTGCCCGGGGTGTGGAGCCACCCAACACCCTTTCACATCACGTGGGAGTGTGCAGAGCACGACACCACTGGCACGTGGGAGGAATGGGAGGTGCTGCTGTCTAGCCCAGCCCTAGTGGATCAGCTTCGACTGATCCAATGAGCTGAACGGATGGCTCGGGCCACTGGTGCCCTGGAATAGGGGCACCACCCTGCCGGACAGACTTCGCTCTCCGCCCCGTATATTCTTCGGGGCACTGGAGTTCAAGCCTGTCTGAATTATGGATATAATAAAGTTTTGTACTACTACTACTACTACTACTACTACTACTACTACTACTACTACTACTACTACTACTACTACTACTACTACTACTACTACTACAGTTCCTCTCGTAGAATGTGAAAGCAATCTGGGGGCACTGCTGGATGAACAACACCGCATTTCAAGTTTTGTGTTAATTGCTGTATTTTATAAGTTTTAGATAATACCATCATTGCATTTGTCATTGTGATTGGGTCATTTTATTCATTTTCTGGTGACTTGTCTTTTTTCAGTTTCATATGCATTTTATATGAAGTGTCACGTGATTGATGTTTTTTTTATTAGGCTGACTTGTCTGTACTTTTAATAAGATCTGCTAGATGTATAGATGTGTTCACGTATGGATGTGTGTGCCAGTTTGATGTATTTTGTTTGATGTAGGCATGCTTAGTGTGGTCTAAATGCTGACACTTGGAAGGGCTTTGATTACAGTTGTTAAGTGTTATTTATTCTGGTCAATAAAGAAAGACAAACGTACGATAAAGTTTTTTATAGAAAGCTCTATATGGTTGCTTTTTTTTAATTTTGCATTTTATATGCTTCTTTTCATGTTTTTTGGCATCTTTATCAGATGGACCCACAGTTTTAATTTTTCAGCCTCATTGCTTAGACTGCACTGCTAGATTAAATTGTTTTATAGTATATTTTGTGATAGGAACATGGATTTAGTTATTTTGGTACTTTCAATTCATTGCAGTTGAGAATCCAAGCAGAAATGTGGCATGGAGTATATACACTTAAGTTAAATGTAATAGAAGGAGAATGTATGCCCTAGTTATGAAATTTGCTCGACATCGTTTGGTTACTGAGGTCAGAGTTGAAATGTGCTGTGATGTTATTACTGAAAAAGGCCCCGCGATGCTTCTTTAGCAAGGTGAGAAAAGGCTGGGTTTTGATAGGAAAGCCGCTGAAAAGATAAAATTCAGGAATTATTGCGTATCATGCGATAGAATTTACAGCTCTCAAAGTCATCCAGAGAGCGCTCTCTCGTCTCTTGACGAATGATGCCGTAAACTGAAATGAACAAGCATTCACGAAAAATTCTTGTCATTGGCTGATTTAGGCACCGCGAGCTGCATATTTACAGAGGTCACCACAGGATGACAAAATGTGCTCACATTTGCCTGGAATAGCACTGAAACTAAATCATGACTTAGAAGGAAAAAAGAAAGTAAAGAAAGCACTCAAGGTCATGATGGGCAATGATGCAGACACTTGCTTTGTTCTCATCCCCTCCTGCATCATTTTCAAGCCCACTCGCAGGTACTAAATGCTATAGAAAGTGCTTTAAGCATGCGGCAAACTCCTGTAACCATGTTTCTACTCAGCGCGTTCTTAAAATTTATGACAGTCCATTCGGGAATGGAATAAACTGCTTGAATTAAGGCATTCGTTGGTTACTTGCAAAACCCTTGCAGGGCCCCATTAAGTTATGGGCTGACAGTATAGTATTCAGATGTTATTGATGGTAAAGCCACCCTTAATATCTGCTCACCTAATATTGTATAAACCTGGTAAGCTTTCTACTCTCTACACTTTGCTGCATTTCCATTCTTCGCAATGATATACTTGTGCACTGGACAAATTCAATTGGTACTTGTGCTGTGCTCTCTATCTGAAAAGTGCCGTGAAGACTTACTGAGTGAAGAACCAGTTTATTATTATTATTGTATTATCTATTCAATAATTCCACGAGCATTTTAACGTTATGGGCATCGCAGCTACATTGTCATAAGAATGAAAGCAAAAATACTTGAGCACTTAGACTTTATATGTGCTTAGTAAAGAACTCGAGTGGTAAAAAAAGCCTCCTAATAAGACATTCGTGTTGTTTGTGAAAATGAGTGAAGTTATTTTATCTTTATCACGTTTTTTGGTAAAGAAATTAAAACTATTTCCACGCCTGTGCAATTTGAGTAAACAGTGGAGATGGCAAAAGGTAAACACAGATTGAGGTCTTTCCTGTTCTCTTTTCTTGGTTGTTTCTTTCTTTATCTTTTTCTTAACCTCCATTTTTCTTCCTTGTCTCTTTTCCTATCTCCTTCTATGTTGCCCTCTTTTTTCTCCTCTTAACCCTCGCATCACTTTGTGTCTTGCTCAGTTCCCTTTCCCATTTCTCGCTATGCTGCACATGGTTATGCCATTATCATTTCCTTTTCCATTTTTTTTTTCTAAAACTTCACTATGTGTGGTTGTGCCACGCTTTGAGATGTTCGGCACATACAGGCTTTCTGTGGAGCTAGTTTCATAAACTAGCATAGCGAAACACTAAAAGAGCTGTGCTGTTTAAAGTGATTCAGAATTTACCTGTCCTATTATCATCTTTTTTTTTTGCACCACTGGGGTGGTCCACACATCCAGCAAGTAAAGACGCTGAGAAGTCGCAACATGGACGCCGCCATCGCTGTAACTCGTGTAACTACGAGACTGATAAAGTGTCTCATATCAAAAGGCACATCAAGGTTCACACAGGCGAGCGGCCGTTTCAGTGTCACTTCTGTCCTCAGAGCTTCTCGATCAAATTCAATTTGGTAGTTCACCTGCGCACCCACACAGGCGAGCGACCACACAAGTGCCACCTGTGTTCCCAGAGCTTCTCTCTAAAGTCCACATTGAGAAATCATCTGCTCTCGCACACAGGTGACAAACAGTTTAAATGCCCATTATGTCCTCAGACGTTTGTGTGCAAAAGCAGCATCAGCAGGCACTTGCGCATGAACAAATGCAAGACAATAGTTCAGTAAGACTTCTTTTAGCTCCTCTTTTCAAAGATGTGACCCTGTGAGTGTGACATGGTTCTTACAAGACCCTGACAGTGCTAAATATTCTATGGAAACTCTGGGGATAACTCTATAAGTGACGTCACAGCACTGAATCCTGACAGTGACATCCATATTTCAGGGGGGCTCAGTGTAGCATTGACAGCGTACTTAGACTCGGGTCATATTCAAATACCCTAAGTGGTAAAATTTAAAGCTGAGTGCTTTGTTCAGGTTGCCTTGTAGTCGCATGATTGTTTCACCTTGTAAAATCTCAGCAGTTAATGAATGTAGTTAAGAAAACAATGTACACTCATAACCACAAAAGCAGACACCTCTATCAATATTGATCAATATGTCGCTGGGATTGTTTTCCTGCTTTTGGACTCGTCTTCGTAAAATAATTTTCTAGTGCGATACGTGTCTTGTGTGCTTTTATTTTTTATATTACTTTGTTATTTACGTGTACTTTTTTTCAAAAAGCACATGGAGGTACTGGTTCACCAAACGTATTGCTGGTTTCCTAATTGAACAAAAGCAATGTTCTCTTCAGACTAACGCTATGCTTTTCTAATGAAGAGCGAATCCAGTTCTAAGCCAAATCAATTTAGATTTATCATAATCAGAAGCACGCTATGTCATGTTTGAGTAAACACTTTGTCTTTGCTTTCGGTTTTCGGTAACACTTGCACGAGGTCACGTGGGGCCTAGTTATTTATCGTGCTCTTTTATTGCCTTGCATTGGACTTGATGTCATTTTTCACTTTGCCTTCAATACAAGGTGGAGCTTTATATTGTGATTCCTGTGATCGATATCAATGTTCTTTCTCATGTTCAATGTGCAGCTGCTGGACAGTCTTTATTACCTGCAAATAAATCTCTGGATTGAAATCCATTGGAGGGCTCCTTTTTAAATTTGCTCTGTTTTTACGAGATCTCAATATCTTTGTGGTATTTGTGTTTTTATAGTTTGTATGTCTGAGTTGTTTAATTATGTTAAATTGCAGAATTTTTCATATGAATACTTCTTTGTTTTCATCAGTTACTTAAACATAGTGTTGCAAAATAATTATGACAACTATATTAAGATGTCTGTCGTAACACGTTTTGTTGTGGGAATCTACACTCAAGATATAAAATAGGCTCAACTTCATTTGGTTATTGAAGTTATATTTGATGTATTCTTTGGTATAATTAAAGTATAGGCTTGAAAACTATTTGTAACAAGCTCCTCATGATCAAACTGCACTTGATGTCTTCCAGCCTGGAGCTTACTCTTAATCTCGTATACTTTCCTTGGCATCTCTGTCTGTAGTGCCATTGCGCAAATTGCTGGAGTAACTGCCAATCAGAGATGCACATGCATCTCGAGCTCAGGCAGACTGTCCTTTATTAATTTCTTCATATTCCTTGAAAGAAAGGGTAAGTCATGACGCTCTGACAATCTAGAAGCATGCGACATGCTGTCTGCGCTTTGCTACTCTAATGCAGTGAATACCCATCTTGTTTTCAACTGATCACGAGAGCACCCTTTCTCCTCTATTATTATTTTTTTTGCACTGGCAAAAGCACTTCTCTGTTAACTCATTATTACTATCGCTACATTGCATTGCCTTCTGGCTTCCAAGGCTCATCGCTTCTATGGATATGCAGGAAAATCAGAAATCGGAATAGGCACATGGCACCCAAAGCTTTATATGTAGTCAGGTTGGTGCTAACCACCCCTTCTATTTATGCATATAAATATACATTGTGAACAGGGCCACTAAATCCTTCACAATATGCAGTATCTCTAAATAAAGAGTTCGAAATAATGAGGTTTTATTTTAGTTATGTACTGGTTCAGTGATGGTGACGTTGTGCCAGCCAGAAATGCTTCTTGCAAGCACTGCTATGTGGCAAGGTGGTTGGTGGTGTTATGAATGTTTTAGTGTTCAATGTATAATTATTTGGTTGTTTTTATACATTTTGTGTGCTAAAGGAACCCCACGCTGGTAGTCTGCACCACACGCAAATAAATATTGTGTTTGAAACATGAGCTGTTTTCTTGCGAGATCCAATGTTTTTCCTTCATCTAGGCTCTGTAATGTGTGCATTTTTTGCAGTTCATGCAGCATACAGTTACAGTGCATAGAGTTCTGCTTGAAAAGAGTGAAAATATGTTTCTGTTGCAGTAAATGTGGAAGAAAAGTTTAATCAAAAAACTTGCTTTCATCGAAACACAGGCGAGCTGCTCTGCTGCTTGGCAAATAAATCATGTGTTGTGGGCCAATACCTAATAAAAGTGGTCATTTCTAGAAATAATGTGTCTTAGTGTGATGGAGCCTCCATAAGCAACCGTGGATTGATTTAACGAGCTGACGCTCTTGCAAGAAACACAAGTCTAAATATATGGACACTTTTGCATCTTGTATTGTCGTTGAAATGCAACTGGCTTTGATGAATGAATGTGCAAACCTTCGCTGAGCATGAAAGCTTCCTAAGTGTTACACCTCCTATGGCAACTGACCGATTAAGCTGCTATGCTCGACAATGCATGTCCAATACCCAGCCAAGGCTGTCGCACTTCGAGCGGGGAATAGCACCCAGTCACCGTGGTCGAAGTTAATGTGTCGTCTTCTACTGCGCCACATGTCTTGTAACCTTAACGTGATACTAGCAAATAAAGGGCTGGCTTCTTTTGTCGTTTTCGTTATTGGTACTACACTACTACAGTGGCTAATTATATTGCCATGCACAACTGTTGTGTTTAAATGTGATCATTTTAATGTCAATCTTACAAATTTACTTCCTCAGGGACTGCATGTGTGTGTCTTCTCACTTTTTCACTGTATATTATTTGTTCTATGTGATATTTTCATGTTGACGAGTCAACATAAAAATAATATCTATACGTCTACGTCTATTGATAACATTTAATCAGCATCCCCATAATGTGCTATCTTTACAGTTTAGAGAACCACGAATTATTAACGTCGTATGCACTTTTCTCTTAGATGAAAAGCACACATCGCAAATGATGTCGCATATACGTGCTCTGCATTGGATCCCGTGACCTGCAGGTCACGGGATCCAATCCCGGCTGCGGCGGCTGCATTTCAGATGGAGCCGGAAATGTTGTAGACCCGTGTGCTCAGATTGGGGTGCACGTTAATGAATCCCGGGTAGTCCAAATTTCCGGAGCCCTTCCCGATACGGCGCCTCTCATAATCATATGGTGGTTTTGAGACATTAAATCACACATATCAATCAATCAATCAGGATACTACTTAGCACTCTCGCCGTTATGCGGTATCCTCAAACAAGTATCTTGCGCGAAATGCAGGAAATTCATATAGGGCGAAATACTCGACGTATGGTGATATGTTTCCGTATATAAATGTGACATATCAGAACGAAACCTCTGTATACTAGTTGATAGCATGGCCGACACATATGTGACTGTTTAGTACAAAACACACAACTAAACTCCCACTCGTAATTCTAGGATTTTGAAAATAATATATAAAACGTTTAAGGAAATGGTCTCATCGGCGACTTGTGTGCGCCGTCAGCAGGATTATTTTGCCGCAAGTTCTCGAACGGGGTTACGTTGCCATTATTCATTATTTCTACAGTTGCCAGACAAACTCCTTAAAAAAAGGTCGGCGTATTCATGAACTAAATACTAACCGTTCATTTGTAACAAAAAGCAGTAGCTTTTAGTAAGCGAAGGTATAGTGAAATTCAGGTTAGCCAAATTCACTACCTAGTTAGTCAGTGAGTAGTGCGGTCTCGAGAAGTTTGTCTCGTACACAATTTTTATTAACCCCACTATAAACGTAGAAACCTTAATAACTCTAGCGGACTACAATTATTCAGGTGGAGGTTTACGCATGTTTTGTTTATGTGCATGTGCTTTGCGATATCAGAATTAGCTTGTCGCTGTTGCACAGCGACAAGCTAACGTTCATACATCACGCTTTCGCACGCGTACGCCACGCTAACTGTCTGTTTTGAAATGAGTAGATTGTTTTGTATTCTTCAGTAAATCTTGCATAAGCTGAAGGCGAGCACCCAAACTGCCTGGACAAATAAGAGCGGACGTCGAAGATACCTTTTGCACGCTTTGTTCATTTCCGAACGGCAGTACAGTGCCGATCGTTTTGACGAAATAAGATCGCCTTGGTGTATTCTTTTTCTTTGTTCAGGTAGAAGACGAATTTAAGTAAAAGATATATATAGCTACCGTGTCTGAAACATTGCCAGGGCTCTCTTGTCGCTTTAAAAGCGTGCAACACACTAGGAAGTAATCGCTGATCGAAGCTAAAGAACCAGAAGTTTTCTCCTGAAAGGCCGCACCATGCGACTGGTTTGTTTTCGCATCCACAAAACATGGCTTGTCCGAGGGAATTTTCTAAAGAGGATGCTGTACATCTCTATCTAGTGCGACAAAATGCGAATTGATGGTAGTCGATGATTTCAACAATAAAAAAATTTCCAAGAAAAGCCGATGGTAAGCGAAAGCAAGTACTTTGCAGTATAAGTAAATGAGAGTAATTCGTACATCAAGGTGTAGTAAAAAGCTTCGGTTGCAAAATGGAAGGGGTAAGCTGCAATAACTAAGTACATAGCGTAGGTGCCCTGAGGTCTGTGGAGAGGTATACGAGGGGGGGGGGGGGGTGCTATATTTTGGAAATTATTTGTGTGTATTAGGTGAGAGGTGCAAGAGGTAATGAATCTGAATGAAAGGAGTGTCGGGCTTCCTGCGTTAAGCGCTCACAGCAAGATGAAAAATGAATCTATGAAGGGCAATATGGCAATGACAAAATTTAAGGCGAGAGAAGCTCAATGCAAAATAAGGTTCGGAGAGGATCAGGACTATGAAGAAATGTAGACTGGCAGAGTAGGTATTCTGTTGTTTAGACAGAATGTACTTTTATACACTGTGAAGAAAAAAAGCTAGAAGGTTCGCCGGTACATATACGACTCTCAGCGCCAAAGCAACAAAAAAAACTGGCTATGGGCGCTTGCCGAAGAGGTTGGAAACGAAGTATCAGTGCTCCAGCAGAAATCAAACCTAAGTGTTCTGCGTGGAAATCAAGTATAATACCACAAAGCCATGCCACGTGTCAAAATTGACACGTGGCTTTGTCAAAATTACACCATCTCCCACCAGAGGAACTACGACGAACGTGCGAAGCAGCGCATGGGTCACCAAAAGTTCCGTTCATTACGGGCACATTGTCGGATGGTAACGCGTTCTTGCAAGTGGAACGCACACATGAATTCACTGTAGTTTTCGTTCCTGTTACTTGGCCCGAAAACTTGTTGAACCTCGCCCCACGGGAGCACGTGTGTTCATCGCGCGTCTGCGGAATCTCGTTCCCTGAATCTCGTTCTCCAGAGATATTGAGAGGGAGGGGCGCCACGGCATCTTACATCGTCACTTGTGCAAGCCCGAACGTGCTAGCGCGTGAGCGCGTTCTGGCAGTGCTTTCGCCTGTTGTTGCGCGGGCGCAGTGGGGATGGCTACGCGCACCGGAGTGAGCTCGACCATAAGATGCTTCGCATTTAAAAGGAGGGATTTGACTGATTGATATGTGGGGTTTAACGCCCCAAAACCTCCATATGATTATGAGAGACGCCGTAGTGGAGGGCTCCGCAAATTTCGACCAGCTGGTGTTCTTTAACATGCACCCTAATCTTAGCACACGGGCCTACAGCATCTTCGCCTTCAACGAAAATGCAGCCACCGCAGCCGGGATTGGATCCCGCGACCTGTGATTCAGCAGCCGAGTACCTTAGCCACTATAGACCACCGCGGCAGGGCTGTAAAGAACAAGTATGCGGTAGGGGTCATGATCACGTAATGGGTCGCAATTCGGCTCCGTCTTAACTCCGTCCTATTGCTACTTTTTTTTTCTGATTATTTCAATCGGCAACTGCCTGGCCCAAGTAGACGTATTCCTTTTCCACTTTCAGTGCTTTGCTACCTACATCAAACCATCGTTCTGTCGGGAGGCTCATTACCTCAAGCTAAGTATTCTGCGTCTTAGCCGGCTACAGCGGCTCACCGGGCCTGGTTCAATGGTCGCCAATGGTCGCCAATCAGCTTCTCATTTCCAGTTCCGCGAGCCGCGCCTCCCATGACCAATTCAGGGAATCGCTACACAACAGAGGCGAGATGGCAACCTCCGAACGTTATGGGCACTGATATGTCATCATCATCATCATCATCATCACCATCATCAGCCTGACTACGTTCACTGCAGGCCAAAGGCTTCTCCCATGTTCCGCCAGTTAACCCGGTCCTGTGCTTGCTGCTGCCAATTTATACCCGCAAACTTCTTAATCTCATCTGCCCACCTAACCTTCTGTCTCCCCCTAACCCGCTTCCCTTCTCTTGGAATCCTGTTAGTTACCCTTAATGACCAGCGGTTATCCTGTCTACGCGCTACATGCCCGGCCCATGTCCATTTCCTCTTCCTTATTTCAACCATAATATCCTTAACCCCCGTTTGTCTCCTAATCCACTCTGCTCTCTTCTTGTCTTCTTGTCTTCTTGTTAGGTTACACCTAACATTTTTTTCCATTGTTGGCTGCGTCATCTTAAATTTAGGCTGAACCCTCTTTGTAAGTCTCCAGGTTTCTTCTCGGTAGCTAAGTACCGGCAAGATACAGCTGTTATATACCTCCCTTTTGAGGGATAGTGGCAATCTACCTGTCATAATTTGAGAGTGCTTGCCAAGTGTGCTCCACCCCATTCTTATTCTTCTAGTCAATTCAATCTTGTGGTTCGGCTCCACTGTTATTACCTACACTAAGTAGACACAGTCTTTTACAAGTTGAAGTGAACTATTACCCATCTCGAAGCGTTGCTCTTTTCCGAGGTTGTTGTACAGTAGTACTTTCGTTTTCTGCAAATTAAATTTAAGACCCACCTTTCTGCTTTCCTTGTCTCTCACTCGATAATCGTGAGTTGAAATTCGTCCACTGAGTTAATTAGCAATGCAATGTCATCGGCGAAGTGCAGGTTACTAAGGTACTCTCCATGAACTCTTATCCCTAACTGTTCTGATTCCAGGCCTATGAAAACCTCCTGTAAGGACGCGGCAAATAGCATTGGGGAGATTGTGTCCCCCTGCCTTACACCCTTCTTCATTGGCATTCTGAAGGGTGTAAGGCAGGGGGATCAACGCAAAAATGTGGCACGAACGGGTAGTGCAGTTTTTGTAGGACAGAACGGCCCTTGCCAGTCCTGGTAAGTCACTCCAGCTGAGCCAATAGCGTAGCCACTGCATATTCCTCGTACGTATTTGCCACGCCCATTTCTTACAGTCGGGCCATGCTTGTGTTTTCTGGCAGTTGGAGTGCTGCTTTACCGGCGATTCTGATTAGTTACTTTACTCCTTCGATTTCATGACGCCGCTTAGTCTGGAAAGGCAAGGCATATGTAATGAGGCTAATGAGAAAAGCGTGTATAATCACATGGTGCCTGCATCAGTGATGCCCTCTCGGCTACAGGCAACTCTGCAAATAAGCCTCGTAACACTCCGCACCGTGCGTCTGTGAGTCGAGAACGATAGAATACGCTGCCCGTTTCCTGTATGTGCATTCCAAGTAAGCACAGTTTGGATGCCAGCTTGATGGGCTTTTTCTCCAAGGTGAACGGCAGCTTCGGGGCCCTGGCTACGCGCGAATGTCTGGATCTGCTTTCAATGTACGCCGATTTGTCTGGAGCGCACTTCATACCTGCTTGCTTCACGTAACTTTCAATGGTGTTTATGGCTCGTTGAAGTGTATCTTTTTGGTGGCCGTATGATCCTTTGGTTGTCTTCGAGAGGCATCGGCACGGTGACTTCCATCTTTCTTACACTATTCATCAGCGTCTCGAACTACCGAAATGCCTGCCTTACGAAAATTTTCGTAATGTTTGCATTTTCGTGGTGCATGCAATGCTTCATGCAGTTTTGACATTTTCACCTCTAGAGGAATGTTATTCTACTGCAAACAAATCAGCCTAGCCCAGGTTAAAGTGTTGTACTTTCATATGTATTTGCCACATTGGGTGAAATGTATTGGTACGTTTCAGATACCTATATTCAGAGACAGCAAGAGGGTGTGCGCGCCGGTGATTAGGAGACTTGCTTTCGGGATGTCGAGGTTTGGTCTCCTACCTCCAATCACGAGAAAGGATTTTTTTGTTTTATTCCTTCATATGTTCTGGCAATATTCGTATTATTGAATGAACCTTCATTCAAACAAGCAGGTAGTGAAAACACGGGAGGTACAGGGAACGTTAATGTGCTGCTCTGAGTCTGCTGTAATAGTTCTGGTATATATTAGAGGAGGAGTAAAGGAGACGGAAAAACAACTTCGCACTAACTGGCAACAAACCTGCGACCTTCAAAAAGATGGTCAGACAGGTTCGCGTGAGGCAAGTTTCTTCGTTCCGTCAGTATTGTAATGCTTAGGGATTTAGTTACGTTCCGTTTGGTTCTTTCCACTCGCCTCTCGCTTGTATCGCAGCATTTGCTGCTGCCGCCAAGGAAGCCGAAGACGAGAACTTTTCATCTGCTGGCACCTTGAGGAAACGACCGCTCCGACATCATCTGGATATAGAGACGTTTACTCGTTTCTTTCCTCCCTTCACTGCCCCTGCACCCCTGGTTTTATCCCCTGTCTCCCCATTCAACCACTCTTACAGTCCAATCGTAACGCACCACTCTTACAGTCCAATCGGAACGCACGGATGTGTCTCTCCTCGCCACAACCTCGAAGACCCACCGCCTCTTGCCCACTCATCGGTTCTCCGCCGCCGCTCAGGTTTCTTTCACACCGGTTCCCGGAATGATCGACGACGGGCGTTGCCACGTCGTGGAAAAGCGCCTCCGAGTAAGTTCCCGCGATGCCGGGCTGACAGGCCATCAATACAATTGGCCCGTGCGCCAATGCCGTCGCCTCTGCTGATTCTGATTGTCCGGCGGACGCGGACGTGTACCTTACACGTGTACCGGCCACCTGCAGCCTGGCTTGGTCTCCTGTAAGGCGCCGTAATTGCACCCCTTGGGGCACGGGGTTGTCGCGTCCTTTGTGGCCAGCAGACACTCATCGTCACGCATTCCGGTGGCCCTGCTTCCTTGTTGGCGAGGGGTCGCCAGCTGCGGGGTGGGTAACATAAGGTATTCGGGGAACGCACGAAGTTCGAGCCCAACAGATTTCAAAAAGCTTCTTCAATTGTATTTTTCCCAGTAATGAATAACGCCCCATTCCTGCTAAAGCCCGGCATATGGCTGCAGTATGTAAAAATAAATAAATAAGTAAGTATACAAGTTTGACAGATCTCACATAACTTGGGAATCCACATTATTCGAAGCATGAGAGGAGATGGTGACCGTGATGTAAATTCTAGATGTGAAGAAGTTCTTTAACTAGATTGTGTAACGCTTTCCCATGCGTCCGCACTAATTCCTTTACCGCAGGTGTTGGAGCGGTGCCAAGTACGTCAAGTCGCAGCTGCACGTTGACGTCGCTCTCTCCCTCACCTACAGCGGCTTCGACTTCGCCATCCACAAGGCTCACCCGCATGTAGAGTGGAAACACTTCGGCTCGTTTATCTCCAATGAAACCTACAAAAAGCCAACCCACCTACCGTGTCTCCGTTTGAAACCATTCGTTTACTCGAGTAAACGCTACACTCAGTTTCACTTCCAACCGTTCTTCAACCACCCACGTCGACGCCCGTTTCAACCAAATGAACGGCGTGTGCACCGCTGGTGCTTCGCATTCCATCTAGGTTCCCTTCGGGGAGATAGTCCATTTCTTAAATGCCAACGGGTTGGGAGTCCTCCGGGCCGGGTAAACTTCACCACTGGACAGCGCGTCACAGCCCCGAAGCCCGGCTGCCTCTGTTTATAAACCATTAGGTGACCGGCCGGCACTGGGGATCGAACCCCACACCTCCCGTAGCTGAAGCGGACGTTTTTACGTGCAATGCCGCAGCTATGGCTCTTCAATCCTAAGCGCTTCATGTGGCGCTTCGGCATCAGTGCTGGCGCCGTCTCTTACTGTGCATGATAGTGTCTCGCGTCTCGTGCCACATGCTCGTGTCTCATGCGGGCCCAGGAGGACACCTGCAAAACTCGCTGCCCTTCCTCTCTCTCGCCTCGCAAGCTCGACACAGACAGCGTCTCCTTGTAAAAAAAATCACAGCATATTTACGGAGTGGGACGAAGCGTCCGTTCATCCATCCATTCTTGCTTCCGTCCGTCCGTGCGTCCACAGTGCGACCGTACATGCGTCTATCCATTCGTCTGTACATACGTCCGTATGTCCGTGCGTCCGTCCCTGCGTTCGTCCGTGCATCCGTCTATCCATGCGTCCGTCCGCCCGTCCATCCATCCGTGCGTCTGTCCATGCATCTGCTTATCTGTCCGTCCGTCCTCCTAATGAACACTCTAAGTACTGCCAGCTCACATCTTTTCATCATATGTTCAGCATTAGGAAGCCTACATAGCTAGCTGTTGTAGTATCGTGCCAGCCTTTGACCCACTACATGCCGCCAACGCTCCTTTGCTGACCAAAACACAATATTGCCAGACGACAATGCCACGTTATCGCGCCATATTGTGGCCCGCACTGCGTGTAAGCCTGCCTTCATTTCATCCACGAGAATGCGGCCCTGTGTCGGCGTCTACGCGTAGCAGTAGACTCATCAAGTGCACCGTGTAGGAACACCGTGGTCTCTCAGTAGTCATGCAGTAATGAATGCATCTTCACGCTCTGCGACACCGACGTAAACGCTCGCGACATCACCGTCTCGTCCGCCATTACGACCTACCGCTGCGCCGCCTATAGTCACTGGAATGCCCACGGCGGCCCAACCCTCGCTAAACCTTGCTAAAACCAAGGATGTAACGCTCAGTGAGTTTAACGGGGCAACCTTTTCTGGCCATATAGGGCTCAAAATGCGTCCCAGACGCCTTTACTCGAGTTCCTCCTGCGGGATGATGTGGGCGGCATTTTTCTATTGAGCGACACATTATGAAATAACGTTAAAAAATATATGTACAAATGTTGCACGTACCGACATATTTTGAACGGCTGTAGATGTTTATATAGCCATTTGTTCGCTCTTGCGCAACGATGCCAAAAATAACGTAAGTATTAGCAACATCAGAAGCGATAAGTTTATATGGAGCGCTGATGCTCGCGAAGATGGTTGCCCCGAATCCTGCATATCAAAACACACTTCAATGCCTGGCATTAACTACAAGTGATGTTAACTCGACGTGACGGGTGTATCATAGGAGTACATATGTAATGTTTATAAAATTGGATTGCCAGCCCTGCCACCACGATCGACGTTTCAGGAACACTAGGGTCGATTTGAAAGGTATTTCCGAGACCTATCGTGGCTCTGTGGTGTAATGTTTGATTGCCACACAGAACGCTGGGGTTTTATTCCTGCTGTGACGCTGGCATTTATTCAGTGCACTAGTCTGGTCTACGCTGGTGGCGTCAAGTTTTTGTTAACGCTCACGCGTTGGAATCACCCATGTGGGCTCTCATTGCTCCTGGAGATACACTAAAAGTCAACCACCTGTGGCACATACCCGCAATACCAACCCACACCCGGATATGTGCCACTGTTTCGCGGAAAGGGTTTGACGACGTACTATCAGCGTCAAATGAAATTCGAACAACGGCAAGCCTTATCGACAGCGTAGTGCTCAGCGTCTAGCTATCACCGTGAACAGGCCCGCGTATAGGCGCAGAGCTGCCGAACGGTATGCGCACGCCTGTCAACGTTGATAACTGGATGGCACGTACTACACTGTCGCCAAGGCTTACCGCTGTTCGGGTTTCATTTGGCGCTGATAGTACGTGAATTGTTTGGGACATTACTCATATCTTGACAAGCGCGTCATATTCGTAAAATCCTCTTACCCCCCCCCCCCCCCCCCCCATACTAATTTTGGTTCACGCCATGTTAAGGGGGTGAACATGAGAGTGCCCAGACGTAAGCGGCTAGATGGACAGATAGACACATACATAGATAGGTACGCAGATAGACCCGAAAAGTGCTCGCAATATGAAAAACAAATGCTTCGCTCACTCTAAATAAATGCATTGTTGAACAAGGCTATAGTACACGTACAACAGATTGCAATAAAAAATAGTTCACTTAAAATGCAATATTTAAAGGTGATCATTTACAGTCAAAAAAAGTAAGCAATGACGTAAGAGCAGTTGATTTCTTCTCAGTTACTTCGTTACTGCCGAAACATGAACAAACAAAAAATTGGGAATTGATGACATGCGCAGCACGAATGAGGAAGGTTCATCTGTCGCTCCAAAATCAGCACAACGTTACGAGGCGTACAAATGCAGTACACAGTCAACACAACTAGTATTTTATGCGCACTGAGGTATCTAGATAAAATGCAAGTGTACTGTTTATAGTCACGTAACAATGGCACCTCAAACTTCTTCAATACAAGCGCCAGCCGGGGTAGGCATGTAAATTAGGCCGTACATAACTTCCATGTCATTGTTACCCTGCTTGCACGTGGCATTTGGGTTCGTCGCCCATTCACGTCACGTAATACCAAATTTGTCATATGTGAAGCTATCGAAATGGCCGCGAGCGCATCATGAGCGTGGTATGTAGTCATATTTAAGATGACATGCATGTGACGATTATCACGTGTGGACGTGTCATTTACCTTCGCGGTTTGTTCGCACCACGTATTACAAAATTTAGTATATGTGAAGCGAGCGAATGGACAGCGAGCGAATGGACAGTGAGCGCATCATGAGGATGGCATGTAGTCATGTTCTTACATCGTGTTTTACCAGTCATTATCGTGCTTTACCAGTCATTATCGTGTTTTCACCAGTCATATACCTTCGTCATCCATTCACGTCACGTAATACCAAATTTGTCATGGGTGAAGCTAGCGAAACGACCGCAAGCATACAATATGAGCGTATGGCGTGTATGATATCGGCCTTAGTGCTTGTCACTAATGAGCGCCATGCAGGCATGTCATACCATACAAGTTTTACAATATGTCATGTGAACAATACAATCGCAAGACAGAAAAACCATTACATTCAAATCATGACATTTATGGCATATATGTCCTTATTTTCATACTATAACTAATCACTTATTTTGTCATACAGTCATGTTATACCTAGCCGATTTCGGTACAGGTCCCATCACCCAAACGGCCAGGAGAGATAAAAGTCGTAGGAGGCTGGATAGATAGATAGATAGATAGATAGATAGATAGATAGATAGATAGATAGATAGATAGATAGATAGATAGATAGATAGATAGATATAGATAGATAGATAGATAGACAGACAGATAGATAGATAGATAGATAGATAGATAGATATAGATAGATAGATAATAGATAGATAGATAGATAGATAGATAGATAGATAGATAGATAGATAGATAGATAGATAGATAGATAGATAGATAGATAGATAGATAGATAGATAGATAGATAGATAGATAGATAGATAGATAGATAGATAGATAGATAGATAGATAGATAGATAGATAGATAGATAGATAGATAGATAGATAGATAGATAGATAGATAGATAGATAGATAGATAGATAGATAGATAGATAGATAGATAGATAGATAGATAGATAGATAGATAGATAGATAGATAGATAGATAGATAGATAGATAGATAGATAGATAGATAGATAGATAGATAGATAGATAGATAGATAGATAGATAGATAGATAGATAGATACGCTCAAAGCCCCAGAAGGTCGCTAAGAAATGATTCGCCTTTAAAACAAGTTTACTGAATCTACAACGAAGTACTGGAGCTTGCATTATATGGAAAGGTTGGAGGCTGGAGTGAAACTTGGGAGGCTTACTGTAGCATCTGTGAAACAGCGTGACACATTGCTAACTTTGTGGTCACTGATACTTGCATGTTTGCTCTTTAAGAGGTCTGCTGCTACACTGAAAATTCCCTCAATGCATGCACTGGGCTAAAGAGCGTTCGTAGAAAGACGAAATGAAGTGCGACGGGTGCTAGTAGGAACAAGCTTTCTCACCACCTGCAATTGTGGTATCCTTGAATATTAGGGTTTATGACCTCTATAAATCACCACACTTCAGTGTTCCTGACGTTTGTGTAAGGCTATGGAGGTAGAAGCAAGAAAAGAATGAAAAAATAGGCAACCCATACTCCGTTTCACAAGCCATTGGCAGTGTGTGTGGAAGGTGCGGGTGGCCTCAGCCAATCCTGACAGAGAGCACTACAGTATTGTGTTCCTACGCAAATGTCACCACCGCGAATCCGACAGGTGGCGTAATCTGTGCGGATAACTGTGTCTTACAATAATTAGGTTTTTAGTTTTGTAGCAGTTGGCACTTCGCACACTATTGATCAGTTTTGTTTATTTTTGAATGGGCCAACGTTCGTTACAAATAAACTGGCCTGGCTTTCTATATATTTAATGTCACCTGTTCCTTTGGCGTCTTATCACATCAGACTTCTTCTTAAGCGTTAGTGCCATTGGTATAGGAATTAATATTTACTTATCTCATTCAAAAAACTAATTGAAATCATGCACTGAGCCCAATAAAGACTGGACGATAGAATCCATCAATGCGAAGTATCATTTCGTGACAAAATATAAACATTATTTTTATGTTCTTGCTTTGTACTTTCACTGCAATTGTACTAAATAATCGCGCTATAATATAAACTTTTTTTATGTTCTTGCTTTCTACTGTCACTGCAATAGTACTAAATAATCCCGTATTGCACGTACCACATAATTATTGCTGTGGCATCACATTTCATCTTATACTCACAACTTGAATGTGGCCACGCAGCTCTGCTGACACTTATACGGACATTGCACAATGTGCGCGTATTCAGTGAGAAATGTGTTCCGAGAGCATTTATTGCATTTCAAGTGAAGCTGCTTCAGCATTCTCTGCATCGTCGCTGTGGACACGGTTAGTAGCATCTCGTACTCTTAGAAATGCTGCACCACCTTGGCAATAGTTGGAATTTCACCTCCCTTAGAAAAAAAATCTGCATGTTACATCGAAAATGTCATCGAAAGACGATAGTGTTGCGTCTGGAGAAAGTGAACAACACCTTTATTTGATTATCTGTGCAAGAAAATCGGTGAATGGTATTTTGTAGGTGCTGCGTTAGCGTGCCTCAAGCGTGCAACGGAGGCGAACGAGCGCATCAAGTCACGACACACGTGAGGCATGAGCGCTATCTGGCAGTTATCTTGAAAAACGAAACTAGCGGCTCTAAGACGGGCCTGCGTGCCCATCTCAGAGGTTATAAGGTGTACAACGCAAGGTGACGCGTAGGTGCCACCATTGTGTCGTCTTTGCAAAGCGTTGGAAACACTTGCCTTTTCGGGCAACTGTTGCGTGATCAGCGCAACGTGATCGTTGCTACGGTCTTTAGAATTACTTAGGTATGCCTTTTCTAGTAAGAGACACGCATACAGAATATTGACGTCTTGTTATGGTGCCTCAGATATGCACAATAATTGCTTTTTCATTAACAATCGCACAAGTATGAACACTTAATATTGAGCAATACTGGTGGGCGCTGCGGATGGGGTGGCTGTTTGCAGTATCGTTTGGTCACTTTGGTGCCGTTTAGGGTACCGCTAAGGATGAACAAACAGACAAGTGCACAGACAGACAGGCCAAAATTTTTGCGTCGAAGGCCCCCAAAAGTGATTATCGTCTTTAAAAAAGATGCACACCACCCATCAAAAAACGCCCAGGTCAAAATCGATCAGCTTCTTCGCCGAATCATGGTCTTTCCAATAAGAACGCTTGTTTCGGCGCTGTACTTCAGCAGGGCTCTCTGGCAGCGCTTTCCACCGATAGTGTTCGCTCGCTCACCTGGGTAGGTTTAAAGACTTTTAAAGGCTAGCGCTTCACTCGACGTGAAGCGCTAGCGTTTAAAAGCTATGTGCTTTGTCAGCTTGTGACAATAGGCACCCGGCAATGCAGTTTACGAGATCTGATTGTAGCGCCATAACCACAGCCTAGTGAGTAGGTGTAGCAAAACTGGTCTTCCAATGCGTAGCCATAGCCTCCTCTATAACTTTGTGCCCGAGCGGTCGGTCCCTCAGCGCCGTCCCCCGAGCTATTATGGGATGCGAGCGCTCCTGGCGGAGCGCCGAGGCGCAAAACGAGAGAATGGATGGCAGCTATGGAGAAAAAACCGGCTTTGAGTAACTACCGAAAGGGCAAAAATGAAATAAGGAGGGAGGCATTTTACGATAATTCAAGGGGAAGCGCTTTACTGTTTGAAGCGAGATCGGGTTGCCTTAGAACGCGTAGTTATAAAGCAAGATTCAGTAAAGAAGAAGAACAATGCACATGCTGCGGGAAAGATAAGGAAACGGCGGAGCATGTTCTGATTGAATGTGGAGATATCCACCCAGGTGTACTCCTGTATCCGTCAACTGAGCTCGTAATGGTTCTAAATTCTCTAAAGAATTACGCGGAAGTTTTCCTCGCAAGAGCGAGAAAGATGAATCAGCCACTGAAGGCTGCCGTTGACAACGCCGCGCAAATACTACAGAAACGTGACAAACTCAAGTGCTCGACCCCGGGACATCATAAAAAACTTTTGGAGGTTGTGCTCGTGAAGTTTCTCCGCCCACTTTTTCTGAACTTCGCGACGAGTGTGACTGACAAACACGACTTGGCAAAAGATTTTCATGTCAAACCATTGTCTCGAAAAGTGCTCAAGCTTTGAGCGCGAAATCAAATAACAAAGCTCACATTGCATTCTGCATACAGTGCTTGTGTTAAAAATTTGGTGTGTGCGCACTTCTTAACGTATACGCATAATCCAATGCAATGTAGACGGTTTCTAGACCGTCATAAACGCAAGCGTGCATAGGCCGCGTCGTCTGCTGTTATTATGGGATCGGTGCGGCATCTGGCGGCGAGCGCCAAAACTATAAGGGACGGATGGCGCGTATGTATTTAGCGCTAATGCGCGGGCACAAAAAAATATAGGAGGCTATGGCGTAGCCTAGCGAGTAGACGCAGCAAAACCGGACTTGCACGTGCATATCATCTTCGTTTTTAGTTCTGAGCAGGGGGGTAATGGCAGCTTATGTAAGCGCCCAGGAAGCGTCCTTTGAAAACGTGCCAAAAACAGAATTGACACTTCAGCGTGTTATAGTGTTCTGCGAATGTCTTAAATGCGAAGCGTTTCTTAGCGAACTTCAGTGACTTTGAGCGTATCTATCTATCTATCTATCTATCTATCTATCTATCTATCTATCTATCTATCTATATAGCCGCATACGACTTCTAGCTCTCCAGGCCATTTCCATAATGGTATCAATACCAAATTTGGTATAGCATAACATGACTGTATGAAGAACATATTTTACTACTCATAACATGAAAATTATGAGAGGTATGTCATAAATGTCATGATGTACATTTATTGGTCCTGCAGTTCTTCCGGTGATTTCGTTCACATGGCTTGTTACAAAACTAGTATCGTATGACATGATTGCATGGCGAACACAAGCGACAGACCCTAACATGAAAATTGCGACATGCGTGTCTTGTAACAACATGACTACGTTTCACGCTCATGATGCACTCGCGGCTATTGCGCTTGCGTCACATATACCAAATTTGGTATTACGGGACGTGAATGGATGACGAAGGTATGCGACCTGCGCAAACATGATAGTCATGAGATGCGTGTCTTGTAACAACATGACTACATGCCACGCTCAGGATGCACTGGTGGCAGTTTCGCTAGCTTCACTTATACCAAATTTGGTATCACGGTACGTGAATGGATGACGAAGATATGTGAAAGGTGCGAACATTATAATCATGAGATGTGTGTCAGGCGAGAACGTGTCATGTGAGGTGCCAATACATTTCGACGGGACGGGGTGCGCGTGCTCGCCAGTGTTTATAAATTCGCGTGATGCCGGCGTGGTCACGCCAGGCGCCTGTCCTGCCATATACTCGCTGGCGTCCGCCGCGCTGCGTTGCTTTGACGCATGTGCGTTTCAGCGCGTCCGGCGTCCCTCCGTCACGACAAGGAGACGCAGTGTTGTCTGGACAAGAGGGAGATGCAGTGTTGCCGACGGCAATTGGCGCGAACTGCGACATGCTGCATTTCGCGCCAATTGCCGTCGCGGCGCCTTGCGTCAGACTATGGAGTGCTCGCGTTTTGCTAACGTAGCGTCGCTGTGCCCAGCGTGAACGTGCGTCAACGCTATATTGGAGTATATTGGGCCCTTCATGATGCGCTCGCGGCCACTTTGCTAGCGCGGCATATACAGAGTTGCGTGTTACGGCACATCAATGGATGATGATATATATGACTGGTGCAAACATTATAATCCTGACACGCGGGTCATGTAAGAACATGACACCATACCACACTCATAGCGTGCTTGTGGTTGTTTCGCTAGCTCCAGATGTACTAAATTTGGTATCACGTGACGTGAATAGATGTCGAAGGTAAACGACACTTCCAAACATGATAATCATGACACGAAAGTCAAGTACGGCATCATTTACCTCCACCTCGTAACGTTGTGCTCATTTTAAAGTGACATATCAACATTTCTCAATCGTGCTTCACATATCATCGATTCCCACTCTACGTGCAATCTGCCAGTTTTTATTGTCTTAGCATCCCTGATGGTTGGCACCAACAATGCTGAGGTGGCCCAAAAAGCTTCATCGCGCCCTCTGGTCCGATCTCAGGTGCCTATATCGAGCACTCGATAGATGGCTCACCAGTGGCAGTTTGTGCGACACGTTGAAAACACACGACTAACTCGGGCGACGCCATGTTTTCGCCGAGTGGTGCATTACCACCTGAAAACAAGCCTCCACTAGGCCGTGCTCATTCTGGCTTTTTTATTACTTTCACGACTTATTGCAACACTTTGGATGCTTTAAAACATCAATCCTAACCATACTGCCAATTTATGCGGTTGTAGTTTAAGCCTCCTAGGCTTATACTGTGCAAAGTAGTGCTCGATTGCTAAGATAGTCGGGGAACTATTTGCTGCGCTCAAACAACCATGATTGGACCGGAAAGCTCTACCTTCGGCTGCACCGTCAAGAGCTTGTGAAACGGGGTTTAGGTACCCCATCGACTGACAAAACAAGGGTCTCTACAGAGCAACCGCGTGTTTTTCGGGCCGAATATTGACGCGAAAGGACGGTTACAACTTGAATTTGAAACGACAAATAAATATTCACCAGTAATGAATTGCATGAACTTCTCATTGAATTTACAAGAACGTTAGCGTTTTGTACAAGTAAAAGATACATTACAAATTTACAAGAAAATACACTTGATCACGAGTAATAGATAAGATGTACCCCATTACGTAGAACCCTGACGCCTACGCCATAAACGGAGGTCAAATCACATCAACTTTCGAATTTTTGGCGAAGGTAAATGCCGTCGTATATATTTCGTAATTTTATTTTTTTGAAAGTTGGTGATAAAAGACTTGTGCCGAGTACACTATGGGATCTTCTTCTATCTGGAAACGCTAGTTTTTTTTTGTAATATGAAGGAGCGTCTTGAAATTGCCCACTCGTAAGGTTTGTGATCCACTGGAGAACGGTTAATAAGACATAGATAATGAAACTTCTTCAGGATTGACTCCATCCACACCGTATCTTGAGGCATCCCCCCAACCATGAGCACACCACTTTACGCATGCATACGCGGAATTCCGCAAAATGTGATTAACTCGATTCATTTAATGTTCATTTAACTTGTAACATTTGCATACCCAGTGATCAATTAGAATTGGTACTCATTTGTAAGATGTATAAACTGTCTTTATTTTTTTCGATGTTTAGTTTGCGCATGTACACGTTAGGTGCACAATAAACGTCCGTTTTTACGTGGCGATGTTCTTACTATCCCCTTATTAGCTTATGGTATTAGTGGAATGTTATGAACGTTTTATTTTCTGTGCGTAGTGCAAAGAAACTTTTCTCAACTGCATGTTCTGGTTAATATATATCACCAAGCTGATTTACACGGGGGAAGAATGTGCACCTACTCATTTACCCGAATGTTTATTGCGTAAAGTAAATTAACTTTTTCTCAACTGCATGTTCTGGGGAATCTACCACAAAATAATGTACACAATGGAAGAGCACGTGCACCTACCATTTACTCGGTTTCCTGTTGTGTCAATTGTAAGTTATGTGTATTTGTTGGGTTGATCCGACTACAGTTGGCTTTATGAGGAAATGTTAGTTTTTGTGATATACAGCTGTGAAAATGTGAATGTATTTGTGAACACAATCTGTTCAAGCATGAGTTATGCTCTAAACACAGGGTAAATATTTTTTCTAAACAGCCCTTTTGTACGTAGTGTGGCGGCGACGCTGTTAAGCAGAAGCGTGCCGCAAGCCTGATTAAGGCGCCTATCCTTATTTCTAGACAATACTTCTCACTGCGTGGAATCAACTCGATGAGCAGCTGGAGCCTCGTGGCGAAGGAGACCGAAAAAAAAAAAAGGAGCAAAAGAAGACAGGCGAACGTGGCTAGCGATCGAAGAACCAAGGTGCGGGAGGAGAGACTAGTCGGGTTCAGGACTCGAGATAGCAGCAGGCTCTCACCTGGGTCCAAACCAGTCGTCCAGCCACCTAGGGCCTACCCAGCTGTCCGCTGCTGGGGCCAAGCTAGCCATCCGCCAACCTTGGACCTGGCGTGGTTGGAACTTCGCCAGGACGTTCCCGCCAGGCGAGCCCGGCGCCTACCGCAGGGAGCATCAAACCAGCATTCGTGAGCAGCGTGGCAGGAGCCAAGTGCCTTCAAGGTCAACGACCCCAGCGGTGAGCTGCGTTGCTCACCGCGGCTGGCCGCTAAACTAACGCGTAACCGAAGCATCGTGGGTCCTCCCTCTGCGTCGTTGAGCCGTTCAGCCCTTTCCCGGGACTTGGCCGCTGCGTTGCCCCCGGTGAACTCCTTCTTCGTTTTTCAGTGGCGAAGCTCCTTAAGCCGTGGGTCGTGCGTCTGCGATTTATGTAGTAGTAGTGCGTCGTAGTAGTACGTAGTCACCTTCATAAATTGATTAAAAGAACGAGCTTAAGGTGTGAAAAAAAAACACGAGAGGACAAGCGTCTTTTGTGTGTGTGTGTGTGTGTGTGTGTGTGTGTGTGTGTGTGTGTGTGTGTGTGTGTGTGTGTGTGTGTGTGTGTGTGTGTGTGTGTGTGTGTGTGTGTGTGTGTGTGTGTGTGTGTGTGTGTGTGTGTGTGCGTGTGCGTGCGTGCGTGCTTAAAGCTCATTAAGAATGAACCACTCGCCCTACAAGTCACTCTGCGGCCTAGAAGATTGGCACGCGCGCACTCATTTGCGTTGAGGTGTAAACCCGCGCGCGTGATTCATGAATAGATAGTTCTTTCTGATGAGAAAAACCTACAGAGGCGAGTATCGGTGACTTAATATTCAATAAAATTTGCCTTGAATTTCATACTTATTAAAAAAAACTAGTATCAGAGGGACGCCTTTGAGCACTATCTGACTAGAAAGGGTTGCTACGCTAAACTCACTCGGCATAGCCTCCTTGGTTTTAGCAAGGTTTAGCGAGGATTGGGCCGCAGTGCGCTGAATTAGAGGCGGTAAAAGGGAGGAGCTAACACGAAGCGCAGACCGTAAGAAATTGCGCGTAGGCCACTCTTCTAGTCCCGCTCTGCCATTTCCCGTTTAGTCCCTGGAATGTCCGCTGGATGGCGGTACTTATATATCATGAATATATGATGAAAACATGCGAGATGGCGGTACTTGGAGTGTTCACTAGATGGAGGGGCGGGTGGACAGACGCACGGACGGAGAGATAGACAGGTGCACGGACGGATGAATGGACGCAAGGATGAGCGGACAAATGCACGGATGGACGCATGGATTGACGTGGGAACGGACGGATGCACGGATACACGGAGGGGCAGACGGACGAACAGAGTGACGGGTGGACGCACAGATGAACGGACGCACGGAGGGACGCGCGGATGGTCGCACGGATGGACCGAAGCAAAAGTGAACGGACGGACGGAAGCGCAGACAGACTAACGAATGCTTCGCCCCACTCAGCATCATGCACTCCGTTGATATGCTGTCAATTTGTTTTACTTTTTTTTGCACTCTTAGCACATGCTCTATTTCCCTAACCAGCTCTAGACTTTCATCATCCTATGTAGGTATACATTAGTTCATGCATAAACGGCCTCGTTATGGTCCCGATGACGGTTAAGTCATCGCGATTCTTTTCACACAAGTACGAGCGTCTTGTTTAGTGCTTAGTCTCGTCATATACAGCTCGTTGCAGTCCTACAATGAACAGGAAAAGGAACGCAAACACCCAAACTGTTTTCGGTACACGTTCCACGAAAGACTGCTACGTTTAAGGCAGTTGTATTAGTAATCTTGGACAGTTTTACTTGATGTTACATTAGTATTTTGTCGTTTCCCCCCTTTGAGAAACAAATGCGCTAATGCCATTCTTGAAGGTAGCGAGGTGTACAGCAGTGGCACACAGTAAAGCCCTAACCACACGCACGCGATTTCCTAGCGACAGTGACAAGCGGCAGCGACAAACTTGCTCCGTCGCGCCGTCGCGTCGTGACGGCTGCAACCGCATGTCAGCGACAAAATGTCATTGTTGCTTGAATGAAGACTATTGTGTGCATGTACATAAATTGTGAATAGAAGTTTAGAAATTGATCGATGCCAACATGCCAAATTTATTACTGTGTAGTGACAAATACGGGCTCTGCTATAGAAACGACGAAGAATACGTTTGTGTTGTGGCGGAGGCTCATGCTGCAGCTGCTGCAGCCGCTGCTGAAACCGCTGGTTGTTGTCTTGGTGCTCTTTGGCCCATTAAACGGCTGCTCCACCCCAGCGTGCGTGTAACAGTATTCTTACATTTAGTGGAGAGTGCTGGCTGTGTCAAACTGGAACTGTGTTCCGCGACTCTACCTCAGCCCCCCGCCTCGCCAATGCCTGACGACATGACCAAGCCACCTGCAGTGATAATCCCATGTGTCACCTGTTCCGGAATGCTACGACAGCGAGATCCAGTGATTTTCAACGCGACTGACAACCAAGACGCCGAAGACTGGCTGTCGCAGTATGAAGCGGTAAGCGCCCACAATAATTGGGATGACACAGACAAGCTCGCTTACCTCAATTTCTATTGCGTGGGTGTGGCAGAACTGTCGTTTAACAACCACAGATTGGGAATACTCTCTTGGGCAACCATTAACACGCGCTTTGTAGAAGTCATTGGCCTACCCGCTTTTTGCAAGCTCCGCGCCGAACAGGGCTTGCGCTGCCATGCACAGTGCTCTGGCGAGACCTTTACCTCGTATATTGAGGATGTTCTGGACCTCTGCCGTTGTATCGATTCCGACACGTCTGACACTGACAAAATACTGCATATCATGAAAGGTATCGAGGACGACGCCTTTCACATGCTCGTTGCGAAAAACCCGCAAACTATCACCCAGTTTATTCAGCACTGTCAGAGTTTCGGTGAGCTGCGGAGAGAGCGGATTTCTACTCGACGTCCAACCTCGACACGACCTCTACATCTGGGTTAACCAATGGCGCTGTTTCCTTTGAACAAACCACGTTAGTGCAGCAAATCCAGCAGTTTGTCCGAGAAGAAGTTTCGCGCCAATTGTCTCTTGTGCCGTACGTCCCGACCAGTGCGCACACGCAGTGCGTGCACAACCCAACTGCTGGTGTGGTGACTTACGACTCCTGTCGTCCAGAGCCACCACAGCCGTCTTCGTCCCCCCCCCCCCCCCCCCCCCCCCCACGTCGGAACAGTCACCGCCACGTCGCCGCGTCTTTGACAGGAATCGGTTGCCTTCACCACGGCGTCGCTCTATTTCTCAGATGCTTCCTCCATTACCACCTGCCAAAACGAAAAACTTACCATCGCAGTTCCTGAGGCAAGAGATGCGCACATATCGAAACCTTCAAGGCCTCCTTTTCTACCTGATAATGAAATAACTGTGCATATTGATGGTGTATCTGCGAAAGTGCTCGTTGGTACTGGTGCTGCCGTGTCTGTGCTAAATGGTGAACTGTGCCGCAAGTTGAAGAAGCTAACGCCACCGCTTTCAGATGTCTCTCTCCCACAGCCACTGCGCATCACATCCAACCTTCTGCGGCGTGCACAGCTTGATTGGTCACCCAAAATATTTTGTATGTAGTCGAATTCATTCTGTTTTCGCCATGTTCACACGATATCATCTTATACTGGGACTTCCTCTGCGCTCATCATGCCGTCGTTCACTGCGCACGTGCCGAACTAGAGTTGTCGACGATGTGTGAACTGCCCCTGTGTGAAGCGCCGACGTCTGAAGGACCTTCTTTCAAGCCGCTATCTTCCAGAGTCACCACAGCCGTGGACACTCACACCCCTCCTCTATCCCGTATTCTTGTGCCACTCTTCTGCGACGACGCACCCTCTGTCACCGCCCTCTTTATTCCCTCCGACGTCTTCGGCATTCGCAAAAGCTTCCTTCTCCCGTTCGCAGTTGTCACTGTAGAAAACTCACGCGGCTCCCTTTATATAACGAACTTGCTTCCTGCCCCAGCCATATTATTCCGCGGCAAAGTCCTCAGTCACCTTGAGAAAATTGATTCTGTTTCATCCAGTCACCTACCTGATGACTTGCCATCATCTCACTTAAACACCATTACCTCTGATACCGCTCCCACTTCATCTCCGGAGTTTTTTTTCCCATCGATTAACCCTAAACTTCTCTCTGCTGAGCGCACCCAGCTCATTGCTCTACTCGGTAGCTTCAAGATGTCATTTGATTATATTCAACGTTCTTTGGGTCGCACGTCTGCCATCGTTTACAAAATCGACACCGGTAGCCATGCACCTTTGCGACAGCGCCCATATAGAGTTTTTCACGCTGAACGCCGTGTCATTTATGATCAAATGAACGATATAATTCGACGTGGTGTAATACAACCTTCAAACGGCCCTTGGGCCTCTCCGATTGTACTGGTGAAAAAAAAGGATGGCAGCATCAGATTTTGCGTTGATTACAGGCGTCTTAAAATCACGAGAAAAGATGTTTATCTGCTGCCCAGAATCGATTACGCCCTCAATTGCCTGCAAGGAGCAGAGTTCTTTTCTTCTTTATATCTTCAATCTGGCTACGGTCAGGTCCCTATGAATGAAGCTGACCACTCCAAGACTGCGTTTGTAATGCCTGATGGATCGTACAAGTTTAACGTCATGCCATTCGGCGTCTGTAATGCACCTGCCACCTTCGAGCGTCTCATGGACAACATCCTTAGAGGCTTTAAATGGAACACATGCCTTTGCTATTTGGATGACGTCATCGTTTTCTCGGAGAACTTCGACTCCCACCTCAGACGCCTCGCCAACGTCCTGACTTGTCCTTCGGACGCTAGACTGCAGGTGAATTTGAAGAAATGCCACTTCGCTGCCCGCCAGCTTCCCATCTTAGGTCATGTTGTTAGCAAGCATGGTGCCCGTCCTGATCCAGCCAAGCTTCACGCTGTCGCCGACTTTTCCAGGCCGGCTACACTAAAAGAACTCCGCAGCTTCATCGCCCTCTGCTCATATTTTCGCCGTTTTGTGCGCAATTCCGCCACCATAATCGAACCCCTGACGCAGCTACTTGCCGACAACCAAGACTTCTCTGCGTGGTCCCCAGCATGCGACGAAGCATTCGCGTCTTTACGCCATCTTCTGACATCGCCACATATGCTACGCCACTTTGATCCAGACGCTCCAACCGAAATCCATACGGAAGCTAGTGGAGTTGGCCTCGGCCCTATTCTTGCTCAGCGTAAATCTGGCTTCGGTGAGTATGTTGTATCCTGTGCTAGTCGCACCCTCACTGAAGCGGAAAACAACTATTCAGTCACAGAGAAAGAATGCCTTGCCATTGTTTGGGCAATCACAAAACTCCGACCTTACGTATATGGCCACCCATTTAACGTCGTGACTGATCACCACGTATTGTGTTGGTTGTCATCATTAAAAGACCCATCTGGTCGCGCAGCTCGCTGGGCACTACGTCTTCAAGATTACGATATTCGTGTAATTTATCGGTCGAGCCACAAGCATTCGGACACCGACGCTCTTTGTCACTCGCCACTTCCTCACGATTATGTTACAGCGTCTTTTTGCAGCTGCGAATATTCTACACTTGAACATGCCGACATGTCCGCTAAGCAACGCCAGGATCCATGATAGCCTCTATCTTAGTGTACCTGTCTCAGACGTCTTCACGTACCGACAGCCGTTTACTTCGAAGAACTGCTCGCCGTTTTACCATCCGGGAGGGTCTTCTGTACCGGCGTACCTTTATGATGGCCGCAAATGGTTGCTGGTAATCCCTCGCCGCCTACGTTCTGACGTCTGTGCCTCCTTCCACACGGATCCGCAATGCGCTCACGCAGGTGTAGTGAAGACGTATGCTGGCCTACGAATTCGATATTACTGGCACGGAATGTACCACTTTGTTAGGCATTACGTCCTTTCATGGCCCTTGTGTCAACGCCGGAAGAGCTCCCTTCGCACAACCACAAGACCACTCCAGCCACTGCCTTGTCCTTCTCAGCCTTTCAGCCGCATCGGAATTGACTTGTATGGTCCCCTTCCATACACACCAAATGAAAACCGCTGGGGCATCGTAGCCGTGGTCCACCTTACGCTCTACGTCGAAACTTCGGTGCTTCCCAAGGCCACTGCGCGTGAAGTCGGCCTGTTAATTCTGCACAACCTCGTCCTTCGGCATTGTGCACCCTGCGAGCTTCTCAGTGGCCGTGGGCGTTCCTTCTTGTCAGAAGCTGTAGAAGACCTCCTACGCGAATGCAACATCGTGCAGCGAACAACCACCGCATACCACCCCCCAACCAACGGGATGATCGAGCGACTTAATCGCACGCTGGGTGACATGCTCTCCATGTATGTTTCCGATGACCATACGAATTGGGACCGCGTACTGCCATTCGTTACCTACGCTTACAATAGCGCAATTCAATCAACAACTAGATTCTCCCCGTTCTTCCTTCTTTATAGCTGGGAACCTTCATCGTTCTTGGACACTATCCTTCTGTACCACCCAGACCCTTCAGAATCAACAACTTCGGCCAAAGCTGCCACATATACCAAAGAAGGTCGGCAGCTCGCACGTTCGCTCACTACGCACGATGAGGCTCGCCAGAAGCACTCTCATGACCGACGCTCATCCCCTTCGTCATGCGCGCCTGCAACAATCGTGTGGCTCTGCTTGCCATCGTCTGCGCAAGGCCTTTGCTCAAAGTTTATAGCGAAGTATGATGGTCCGTACCGGATCCTGCGCAGACTTCACCAGTCAACTACATGGTTGAACCTAATCAGCCACTTACAGATCAACGGCACCGCGGGCACGAGACTGTGCACGTCGAGCGTCTAAAGCTTCACTACTACCCACCAATCCTGTCTGTGCCATAGGTCACCAGGATGGCTCCTTCCGCTCCGGGGAATCAATGTAGTGAAAAATACGGGCTCTGCTATAGAAACGACGAAGAAGACGTTTGTTGTGGCGAAGGCTTGTGCTGCTGCAGCTGCTGCAGAAACCACTGGTTGCTGTCTCAATGCTGTTAGGCCCATTAAACGGTTGCAAATATCACACGATTATGAAGTATTGGTTCTGGAAATTCACTTTCCCGGATGCGCGCCACTATCTATAGTCAACAACTACTTTCCGGCTGGAATACAAGATGAAAGAGCCCTTGACGTGACTGCGAGTTTTTGCAGAAACAGTATGCTATTTGTGGGAGACTTCAATTGCCATCACGTTTCATGGGGATTCCGCACTGATTCATCAGGAAAATGGTTGTGGGACTGGACTAACCGGAATAACCTTATTTGTTGGAACTCCAGAGTTCCGACATTCGTTCGATGTAATTCGAGGTCCGTCTTAGACTTGACATTTGCTAGCTCAAGTGTGACAATATTGTCTTGGACTGTTCTTGATACTGCTACAAGTAGTGATCACTGCCCCCTGGTATTTGAAGTCAGCATTCCTTTAGTGACAGTGGATCACCAGGTGCAAAGTTTTGTAAACTACTCTAAATTTAAAAAGAACTTACAGTCAACGCTGTCTTCCTTGCCCAATATGGAAACAAATGGGAAAGCTATGAGCCTTTGTTCCACCCTAAAGTGTACAGTTAAAAAATCACAGTTCACTATATCTTCAACAAAGGGAAAATTCATATCTGCCTGGTGGAATGCGGATTGCGCCAGAGATTATAGACGCCGCAACGCTGCATGGAAAAAACTCCTCACCAACCAATGTCCGACTAATTGGAGAAATTATTTATTTGCTAAAGCTACCTTTAGGAGAACAGTTTCATTAGCGAAAGACGATTATGAAGAAAAACGGTACAGCTACTTATCCAAGAGTGGCAACAAGAAAGCTCTATTCAGATTTCTCCGTAATCGTAAAGCTATTACAGCACACGTAAATATTGACTCAGTTATTTTTTCTCCAACTGATTTGGAAAATACATTAACGGAAGTTGCAATAGAATTGGAGAAGAGATTTACATCACAAATCAAAATAAAGTGTGCAAAACCGTCATTCGAAAATGATTTTATTGAAGTAAGTAGGGATGAACTTGCGCACGTCGTTCGTATTCTACCAAACACAGGTCCTGGACCAGATGGCGTCACTTCGGAAATGTTAAAAATATTATTCGACATCTCTCCTGAAGACCTCCTTAACGTTGTCAACTATTCACTTGAAAATAGTTGGATACCTCCTGACTGGAGACTTGCAAAAATAATACCGCTTCTTAAAAAACAGGGACTAGGAATGCAGATAGATAACATTAGGCCAATCGCTTTAACATCACACGTAGTTAAGTTAATAGAAAGAATACTTTACATTAGAGTTACGAAGTTCATAACAGATAATGAGATACTCAGTGCGTGCCAGATTGGATTTAGACCAGGTTACTCTATATGGTGGGCGCATGTTGATTTAGAGGCTCGTATAAAGCTTGCTCGGCACAGACGACAATATGCAGCCCTAGTAACCCTTGATTTAGCCAAGGCATATGACAGTGTTGAACATGCTATTCTTATCAATGTCCTAAAAGATCTTACGTTCCCGCAGTACATAACAAATTGGATATACGAATTTTTAAAAGACAGAAAATTTTATTGCTTCCAACGAGGTATTTCCACGCCGAAGTATAGCCAAACGAGAGGTGTTCCTCAAGGCTCTGTTCTATCGCCTGTGCTATTTAACATTTTGTTAAGTTCAATACCACAGAGTGATAAGGTACACGTATGTGTATATGCAGATGATATCGCGTTCTTTGCATCTGACAAGGATATTTATTCACTACATTCGACTTTACAGTGTTATTTGGCAACGTTAGAAACCTGGTTTCAGAAAATTCATATGAACCTGAACGTAACTAAAAGTGCTATAATATTTTTTCCGTTGGACGCATCAGTTACTATTTCTCTTCAGTACCATCAAGAAATAATACCCCAGGTTGATTGTAATAAATATCTTGGTGTACTGTACGATCAAAAACTGAGCTGGCGTGACCACATTGAATATATTAGAATTAAGGCTACATGCGCTGTTGGAATGATAAGTAGGCTTGGCCGCCTCCGTTCCGGTCTTCGCAGAGATACGATGATCATGATTTATCGCATGTACGTTCGTCCGATTCTTGAATTTGGATGTGTACTATTCTCTGGTGGACCAGCATACAAAATAAACCCCCTCGTTCTCTTAGAGCGGGAAGACCTACGTAGTTGTTTAGGTGGGCCAAAATTCACAGCTAACAATGTTTTGTATCAAGAAGCTCGGATACCCACCCTTGCTTGCAGATTTCGTATTTTAACAGTAAACACCTCTTTAAAATTTTCTGAATCCACTTTAAGAAGGCGACAATTTGTATTCTTTGCCGAGCCTGGTGTCTTTTTCAATGAGCATTGGTCCCGTGTATATAAACCCCAAGTGCTATTTGTTCAAACACTTCTAGATGCTTTAAATGTTAATATATTCGAGATCACACCATCTGTCAAACCAATCGGCCAAGTGCAAATAGAATTTGACGATATCTTTCCCATGAACGCTAAACACTTGCCCTCTAAATATTTGATTGGTTTATTAGAACAACACCTGTCTCAATTAGGTACTAATACAGTAATTGCAACGGATGCATCTATGAGTGGCGAGAAGGCAGGTGTGGGTATTTTTTCTCTCTCATTATTCTGGTCATTTTCATTACGCCTCCCAGATTATACACCAATATTTGAAGCGGAATTAACGGCCGTTATACTAGCTATTCATAAACTTCCTGTGACTCATTCGACAGCTGTGATAGTGACTGACTCGTATTCTGTGTGTTCATTCATATCATCGTCGTCGACATCAGCAGTACTAGAAACTTTTAAATCATTAATCCCAGCAAACATCCGTCTAGTGCGAATGATATGGGTGCCAGGCCATCGTAGTATATTTTTAAACGAGATGGCTGACAAACTTGCGCGAAGATCTCTTGATCTTCCGATTGTGCCAATCATGCCTCCTACAGCTTATGTAACAGCAGCGAGGTTTAGAAAACTTTCCCTTCTTGAAGACTCATCAAAAACCATGATACCGAATCCAGATTTCTCGCACCTGCACTTCGCATGGAATAATAAATGGTGTCCCACGCGTAAATTGGAAGTCTTGGTAACAAAATTACGATGCTGTGTACCACCTCTTAATTTCTACTTAAACAGGTCTGGTCTGGTGCCATCCCCTCTGTGCTCAAGCTGTAACGAACCTGAACATATCGACCATTTTCTTATCACATGTCACCGATTCAAAAATCAAAGGAAATACTGCTTCGAAATTTTATTCAGAAAATTAGGAATATCACTTAATACTCCCAATATTTTGTCTTTTGGGGCCACTTCATTGGGACACAGCGACAGGAACATCTGCGGGGCTCTCTGCGATTTCATCTATAACACAAGAAGATTACCTTGCTGAGTCAGCCATCAGCTCTCGAATTTTACTAGTCACACTACCACTTACTATTTAGCTGATACACTGCAATGATTCAACTTTCAGGAGAATTTCATATAACGATTCCACCACAGATATTTAACAAATTCTATTATTTCTCCCCCCCCCCTTTGTTTTCTTTTTTTTCCTTTTTTTAACATTGCGCCAAATTAATTTCACAGTCAAAACACAGTATTCATATTCCCCTAATCTAGAAAATCTATACGTATTTACTTGCATTAACCACCAGCTTCTTGGCCAATCCCCCTTAGTGGGTGAGAGCCACAAAAGAAAGGAACAAGCAAGCAAGCAAGCAGCTGCTGCAGAAACCACTGGTTGCTGTCTCAATGCTGTTAGGCCCACTAAACGGTTGCTCCAGCCCAGCGTGCGTCTAGCAATATTCTTACAACTGTCTTGTGTAACATAAGGAAGCCATAGACGCATTTAACGACCTCCTTTTTTCGCAGTTTGCTTGCACCACGATCGGCTTCCCAGGCGTGTACGCTACGGCAGCTCCAACAGACTACTCACGACGGTTTGAAGTAGAAAGCGACCAAATGGTCCCAAGCCACCATCAAGACATCAAAACAAACCTTCACTACTGATATTTAGGACATAAATACTGCCGCAGCCACACTCTCCGCATCAGAATTTGAAATGGCTTGTCGGTGCTTTGCATTTTTTGAAGCACGCGTGGATAACAAACATCGAGAGCAAATTGCAATCGAATCAAGCACCAAGGGCACAGCCATGTTGCCGAAAATTGCTACACTGGCTACCGGGCGACAAGCCATCTATCCTACACTTTTCCAGAAACGCGCGTCGCGACAAACGGCGGCGACGGAGGGAACTCCATCAAAGCGAATCTTGTCGCTCGTGGCTGTCGTTTGTCGCTCTCACGAGGAAATCACGTAAATGCGGTTTGGGCTTAAGGAGGTGCTTGAATAATCTGCCACTTTTGACGAGCTTTGAGTTGGTGTTATAATTATCCGCAGTATTTAACTACGGTGTTTCCAAAACATATGTTACATCAGGGCGTATAAACTTCCTAACCAGCATTTCTGTGTTACCGCCGATTTGCTCGTAGTTTGGGCTCTTTGTCATCGCTGTCAATTGTGCTCACAGCATGAGTAGCTAGCATCTTAACTACACAAATGGACACAGCAGAAGGAACAGTGATAGCGCTGGCAGTCTCCACCTGTACTGACACAGGAATAATGCTAACCGATTCGCAAGCAGCTGGTCAATATTATCAGAAAGGAAGAATTTCCAAGCAAGCCTTAGAAATTCTTACCACTGCAACGAAGGCAAATCTACATGCCAAATACAATGTTCGTACTCCAGCTCACAACAATCTGACAGGAAATGAGGCAGCTAATGCCTTCTCCTTTCCCCCCCCCCCTTCCGCGGTGCTCTAGTGGCTAAGGTACTAAGGTACTCGGCTGCTGGTCTGTAGGTCCCCGGATCGAATCCTGGCTACAGCGGCTGCGTTTACAATCTAGGCAAAAATGCTGCAGGCCTGTTTGCTCAGATTTGGTTGCGCGTTAAAGAACCCCAGGTGTGCAAGATTCCCGGTGCCCTCCACTACGGCATCTCTCATAATCATGTGCTGGTTTTGGGACGTTAAACCCCGCAAATCAATCATCAATGCTTTCGCCGGAGCTCATGTTCACCGGGCCATCCGACAGGACGCCCTAAGGAGGAAAGAACATGCACCTAAAAGTACAACGACATACTGCAGCACTACAGCCTAAACAGAAGAATTTGTCCGCCAGCTTACCCCAACCATACTCGGGAATAAGCAGTGACCCTCAGGAAGCTACAATCTAACACGTACGTTCACGGTACGCTACTTCACTGCATCTTACCAACTGAGCACTCGTACAGGTGCATGCACTGTGATGTCCCGGAAACCCTATTTTATATGGTATGGGGATGCAGAGAAATTCACGTAAAAACAGCGCCAATGACGAGGAACAAAAAAAAGGAGACAGAAAGCGGCACTGTCATACCAACTCGCCCAAGCAACCACGTTAGATGCAGACAAAGTGCTACTTGTCTGCATCTAACGATGCTACTTAGTGCAAGAGGAATCAACCAACCAGGTTATTAGATGCTCGACCGAAGCAGATGGAAATCGTGGCTTGGAAAAGAAAACAATAAAGACCTTTCTTAAACTTTTCTTCGCAATTAAAGCGTGCAACTCATTCAAAGTACCCAGAACGCGAAAGTTTCTATTCTGCTAGTTAATACCGTATATCCTGTTGCAAGTGATAGTTGCCAAAATATTGGTGATTTGAACATAGCACTTGTGCACAATGCTCTTTCCGGTAGATATGAAGAACTTATTTCCTCCAGGAACCAGTGAAAACAGGGGTTTCTCATTTTAACGCCAGAGCTTAAGAACAAATCTGACATGGCCAAGGCCCTGAAGCCACTACATTAACCAAAGAATAGTGGAATGCCAAGTTATTAGACCCAGGCCTGAAGAATCAGCGCTGCGTGATTTAATGGGCGCGAAAGATGGTGAAGGCCTGCGGCTATCTCGATGAAGAAGGCCGCCCACCTTGGGCGCACAGGGTGTTTGCTCAAATAAAAGTTCATTCTCTCTCCTCGCTGGGCAGGGCTCAAACTGTTACTCTCATACTACTCCAAACAAGAACCCACCCGAGCCCTGCGGCACTGCACACAATATACCCCGAACGATTGTCAAGCCCGGGTTCCCCTTGTGTGGTGGCTACGCGGGCTTTGAGCATGTCCTGTTGGACTGTGCCTTTGCCGGTCCCCCTTTCCAAGAAGAAGAAATGGACGAGTTGATTAGGGCAAGGACCTCAGCTCCGAAATCGTGGCCATCCAGAGGGCCCACGCGAAGGCGGTCAGGTTTAATCTGACCTAGAGTTACTGTATATGGTAAAGGTAGCATACAGAGTAATTCTAACCTGACCATCCTCGAGTGGACCTAGCCAGTGGACGCTCAGTAAACTCAAGTCTATTGTGGACTGAATAAAGTTATTTTACTCACTCACTCACTCACTCACCCACTCGCTCGCTCCCTCTCTTGCAGTGCAGGCTGCCCGTTTTGTTTTTTTGTTTTTGTTTTTTTTTTGTTTCGGAACACCCCGGACACTACAACTGCTCGAACGCAAGTTTTGCGACAAATGGCAGCGGAAACCCTCAACGGAGTCTGCGATCTGAATCCTGTCGATGAACCTGGCGCTTTCGCGAACAGGCACCTGAGGTCGCTGGATCTCGGGCATTTCTCAGGTGACACAAGGCAGCGAGAGTATGTCATTCAGCGTCAAGCCCCCCCCCCCCCCTCCAAAAAATGGGGCTATATCAGTGTTTGCGATGCCGCGATAAATCGCAGCAGGTGTCATACAGCAGCGCCACGCTCTGTTCGAAAGTATTACGAAACGAAAACAAAAACTTTCGTACCAGTGCAACAAACACGAGAAGTCGCGTTGCAATGCGGCGTGACGGAATCATGTAATACCTCAAGGCGTTAAAGCATGTAAGTTAAGCGAAGAGCTGGTGTGCTCGACACACAGATCTCAAACATAAGGTTGATGGCTCATCAATTACACAGAACTCAGCCATTATTGGTCATAACTATCGCCAATGTCAGGAAGTAAGCGTGTATCTGCTTCGTTGTGTGAAATACTTTGCGAATCGGCTGGCAGTGGGCACTTTGCCAATTCGCAAACTGATGAAATATATATGGGGTGCATTGAAACTGTGCTCCCATGAACATCTTGTTATAGTACAACAAGATGTTCAGGCGTCCTCCAATTCAGGCGTCCCCCAATCTTGGCTAGCGAACGAGATGACGATTCGAACGAGGTCGCGTTATACTCGCGTCGGCAGAGAGTAAATGCACTCAATTCCTTCAATTTTCTTACTCTTTGTTTTTTTGTTCACTTTTTACTTTATTACTTTACTACTAGGTCATTGGTACCACTACTTAGTGCAAGAGGAATCAACCAACCAGGTTATTAGATGCTCGACCGAAGCAGACGGAAATTGTGGCTTGGGAAAGAAAAAAAATAAAGATCTTTCTTAAGCTTTTCTTCGCAATTAAAGCGTGCAGTTCATTCAAAGTACCCAGAACACGTAAGTTTCTATTCTGCTAGTTAATACCGTATATCTTGTCGCAAGTGATAGTTGCCAAACTATTGGCCATTTGAACATGGCACTTGTGCACAATGGTCTTCCCGGTAGATATAAAGAGCTTATTTCCTCCAGGAAACAGTTAAAACAGGGGTTTCTCATTTTAACGCAAGAGCTTAAGAACAAATCTGACATGGCCAACCAACCCATTGAATATAAATATTAAATGCCAGAGAACCAGCAGAAATCTAACTCAACCATTGTGCGTGGCAATCAAGTATTCTTCCAGGTGCAGAGCCAGACCAGGTATCAATATTTCTTTGAAAAAAAAGGTACAATTCAGGCATAAGGTTGGTGAAACATGAATTGTGGTTGCATTGCTAACTATGCAATTTTAACAAAACATGAGACAGCGGTTACGACATGTTAACGTTCATTGTAGTTAAGTGCCGTCCACTGAAGTTGATTTATGCAGCCGTGTACAGGACTATCATCGTCGCGAGCCCAAGTGCTACAAATCACTTTACTGCTTCTGGCTTGGCTAACACTTATGTAGCTTTTGGCATCGTCCCGCAAGTGTAAAATATCGGTAATACAAAACATATTCGATAGTAAAATATGCTTATGCGTGCAAAACGTCTACACATTTTAAGCCTCATTTCGTAACGTTTCCCTATAATTACATTACAGACACCTTCCTTCCGCATACTTCACTAAACGTCGATTTCCAAGATACATGGGATATTTTTTAACGCTTCTGTCAAATTTGTTTCTGCTCTCAAACCCTGCAGACAACTGAAATGCGTTTCAAACCCAGCAGACAACCGAAATGCGTGTCATAACAGCGCTGAGTACGAGGAACAGAACCAACTGCGGCGCCGGAATTCTTGAAGATGAACGTTTTATTCACACAATACAGCTCGGTCGTTGCATGTGATGAAGTTAAAATGGTATAGTCGACCTCTGAGAGCACCGCTTACCGAGTCTCAACCATTCCGGCACCTTTCCCGGATTTTCGCACACGCGCGTTGTCACAACCAACAGTAATTCATTACAGCGCACAAAATTCAGAGAGAAAAAGCAATATTTATTTTGTCGTAAGGTGGACTAGAACTTAAATGAAAAAACAATTTCTGTGCGAGGTGAGCACAAATACCTTTTTCTTTCAAACCCACGCTAGCAATACAAATTAACACAAACACAAATGCATGGTACAAATAAAGCGAACCTCCATGACATACTCATCCCAGTCTGAAATATTTTCTAGACGGCTTGTGCACATACGCAAGTGGATTTTCATTTCTATCGCTCACCATCTTGGTGTAGTTAATGAGAAAAAGTCTGATGAATTTGTCCGCAATTAAACGAGCTGTGCGCCTTGCGTGGCTGCTGTCTACACCCTCTGGGCAGAGGAGTACGGGTGATTGTTCGAGGTGTGGGGTGACCAGAAGTTGCAGCACTTCATGCACTTTTGTACGCGGAAGTTTGCTAGCAGCTTTTTCAAAGAAAGTAACCATGTTGTCCAACAGTGTCAAAAACATACGGTTTTGGTAGTGGAGTGCACTTTTGTCCTCGCTGTGCAACAGAATATACAAAGGATCAGCTTTGTTCGTAGTCGTCAGCATCGTAACACAAGCATCACACTCAACTCACTGACGAGCTTCCCGATGTATCCACTCCCCGTAGGTAGACGGCGATGACTCCGCTTTCCGTTTCGTGGGCTGTCGAGGAGCCGAGGTGGCCGAGGGGCCACGCGCTGCAGGTTCTTTACGCGGCCTCTTCGTAGCCGGGACCATATACGAAGGATACTGATCGAAGACCGTGGGCACAACTCCTGGACGCAGTTTCCGGATACGATATCCGGGAACATAGTCATTTTCCGTGAAGTGTTTGCTGCACACTACAGTCGATGCAGACTTGTCATTGATGACGAGGTTTTCACGTGAAACATTTTTCCTCCACTTCGAACGCAGTTCCTCATCGCTAGGAAATTGGTGGTACGACACACCCGGTGTCTTCCCTTGCTGTGACTTACACAGCGGCACGCAACAATAAACCATGGCTACGCTAAAGCAGTTAGCGTGCCTGAGCGTGTCTCATGCATTGTTTAGCCGAAGTCATCGAACGCAGTCAAGAAAAGTCGCAGTCGGCGACGCGGGAAGCCGGCGGAGCTTACAGTGAGGTGGTGCTGCCCTCTACGCGTCAGAAAAAAATATATGCGCGGCGCCGGTATACAGAAGGCCGTAAGGAGCGTGCGGAAGGAGCTTCGAGTCCGGCCGTGCCACAACAGCATTCAGCGTCCCTGCCTGCACAACGAATTCATACGGTTAAAGTATATATACTGCTGGCAAACATGGTAGTGTACAATGGTGGATAAGCACTCGAGGTGGGGTGGCCGGTTCTAAACTAGGCCTCGGCAAAAAGTTTGAAGGTTTATTGGCCTCATTGAATAACCAAACACGAAAAGTGAACATTGGAATGAACATGAGTAATGAAAATACATCTTGTGATGACGTCACCCTACTAAGCATCATCACGTATAAAAAAGTCACAACTTGTGTCATCGCGAAGTCATAAGGTGACATTATCGCACACTTCTTCAAGCAAGTCCAATACACAACCAGGGGGGGGGGGGTCAAATATTTTCCGTAAGGTGGAAAAAAATCACAACATATCCATGGAGTGAATGATGATGAGTGGAGCGAAGCGTCCGTCCGTCGATCTCTCCGTCCATGATTGTGTTCGTTCGTCCTTCCGTGCTTTCGTCTGTCCATCCGTACATCCGTCAGCGCTTCCGTCCCTGCTTTCGTCCATTCATCCTCCGTGCTTCCATTGGTCCGTCCGTCCGTGCGTACATGGGTCCTTCCGAACATCCGTCCGTCTGTGCTTCTATCCGTCTGTCGATCCGTGCTTCCGTCCGTTCGCACATGCTCCCGTCCATCTGCGCGTTCATCCTTCCATCCGTCCGTACTCACGTCCGTCCGACTCTGTCTGTCTGTCTGTCTGTCTGTCTGTCTGTCTGTCTGTCTGTCTGTCTGTCTGTCTGTCTGTCTGTCCGTACGTCAGTGATCTGTTTGTGTTTGACTGTCTGTCCATCCGCCCGTCTTTGTCTGTCTGTCCGTCCACCCATCGACCATACAAAATCGTAAACTATTCTAAAACCACCAACGCCATCTAGTGATGTATTTTCGAGGAAAATATACACACTGCGCCATCTATTGACCCATTCCAAGACTAGGGGTGGCTACATACTACTGCTACCGCTACAGATGAGGGAACGGCCTACAGCCTGAGGAGATTCGTGTCTTAAAAAAACAGATGCGTTGCGCCTTCAAACCATATTTCCAAAATGCATTACGGTACCCAATGACCTTAACTTTATTCTTTATCTTTATGAATGATTGCCTTTTGTGACAGCATTAAAAAGTGACGGTCATAGTTTTCTTCATAAGTGCAAAGAAATACTCGCCTTAAGGTGAGGAGCCCTTCAAAATCATTCGACAAATTGACTGTCAGAACAAGAAGCGTACATTCTATGCTTGTGTTGTCATCTTACAATCGTATCGTAACTTTTTACAGCGAAAGCTGTTATGAGATCACAATGTGCCCCGCCAGTGCCCGCCACCACATTAGAAAAAAAAACTAGCACCAATGACTCAGTGGGGCTCGACGCCGGGTCCGCTGGGTGCCAGCCCAGTATTCTACCACAGAGCTTGTTGGCAAACTTTCCTTAGGCAGGCTTGATATCGGGAAAGCAATCGCGTTAATACGACTTATGAAGCGTTTTAAAACAGCGAAAGAACAAGCAGTCGTCGCACAATGCAACTAGCGTAACGAGTTTGCGTTCAATGGTGTAGCCCATTACAAAAGTATGTTCTTGTTCACCTACTAACTGTGGCGCTTACCCGATTCAGCCATATTTCGTCATCGTCGTCAGCCACTGCATGAACCATTGGCACAAAATTCTTTGCAAGCGTTTAGCGGATACCACGCTTCTCAGAATGACGAAAAAGAGCCTAGCGAATGCTGGCCTACTGCCCAAATAAATTTATCAATAATGACCTAGTGGGTATCAAGCAAGTGTGCTTGCAGTGGTTACCCAATGAGTGTTTTGAAAAGGCTCTGAAAGGCCGCTCTTCCAGCTTTCACTGTAACTGCACTGCGCCTTACGCACAGGCCTGGTGTTCTTTTTTGATAGTTCGCTTAAAACGTATATGCCTCGTAAGATATAGTATTATTTTAAAATCTAACACACTTTGTAATCTTGGGATTTTAATGAGCGTATACAAATGAACTTACGTGTCCATGCCGCGCCGATAAAGAAGATGTCTAATACGTTGTACGGTACGAAGCCAGTGGAACTTCGACTCCCTGTACATCAGCTAAGTCTGATTCCTAACCAAGCCTTTGTGTTCTGTACATGCTGTAAATAAAACTTTTTTTTTCTTCGTTCAGCGAACTAGGAGCGCAGAGAAAACACAAAGGACGAAGCGAGGAACCACACAACACGAGCGCTCAACTAACAACTGATTTATTTTCCACATCGGAAGGACATATATATACACAAACTGCGCATGTCAAAAAAAGATTATGACGAAATCAAGGGCAGCATGCGAAGCGTGTAATCAAGGCACATGTCTAAGGGTTATCTAGGTAGCTGAATTCACAGTCAAGTAGTGAGAGGGAAGGATGACTTGACTGTGAATTCAGCTACCTAGATAACCCTTAGACATGTGCCTTGATTACACGCTTCGCATGCTGCCCTTGATTTCGTCATAATCTTTTTTTGACATGCGCATTTTGTGTATATATATGTCCTTCCGATGTGGAAAATAAATCAGTTGTTAGTTGAGCGCTCGTGTTGTGTGGTTCCTCGCTTCGTCCTTTGTGTTTTCTCTGCGCTCCTAGTTCGCTGAACGAAGAAAATGAATTACCAACTGGCCCACATTTTGATCCTTTTGTAAATAAAACTTTTTCTAAACAGCCCAAGAGTTTGCGCCTGGCGTTCAAAACACGCAGATTGTGCAATGATTAGGTGGAGGCAGTGGGCACTTCCGCATGAACTACACGGCTCCGTTTTGTGGAAGGTGCGGCGTTTATGGCCACGACGGGAAAGGCTGCTCGCTGCCGTGTCGTCGTTGTGGGGACCCGCATGCCACCGTCGCCTGCACCATCAGGCCATCGTACTCCGAGGCAGCGTCGAAGGATTTCACTCCACTTCAACCAGGAACGCCATCTAAGAACAGGTGCGACGATTCGTCAACGCGAGCCGCGAAAACCGACCACGACCAAGGTGCGCCAATCGCGACGCTGCACCAGACACCCACTGCGTCCCCAACGATTCCGGACCTGGTAATCCTTCCAGGTACTGAAAACTCAAGTTCCGCGTGTCCCGTGGCCAATTCTGAGAAATCGCAGGCCAAGCCCTCGACAGACGAGGCGCCTCGTGAGGAAGGCGTCTCGGATGGAAATATTGCAACTGACGCTCCTCGCTTTGCTGCTCTGTTGACCACAAGTTCAGGTGTCATCGAGGAGTCTACATCTCAAGACGACGACTCCTGCATCTACGAGGACTCTAACAGCACCGCGAGTGAGGCGCCTCTACAAATTGACGAAGACACCAGTCTCAGTGACATAAGCCAGGACCGTGCAGACGCCTTTGTACCATCCTCGCTCAAGAACCCGGACACCAAACGCCACCGGATAACTACTCATGACTTAGAAGCCCCCACCGGAGACAGAAGTCCCTCTCCGTTGGGGGCAGAAGCGCGCATAATACCAACGTATTTTGCACGCTTCTTCACTCTCGGCTGCAGCTTGGCGCTGTAGACGTGCACCGTGTGCGCACCCTGAGGTGATAAGGTATGCACGCAGAGCTCTGCTTCGTCCACCAGGCTCGCCTGCCCACTCGCTGAACTCTCCCGCCCCAGCTGCTGCTGGTACGCGTGACTCTCAGGAATTCGCTGACATCCATTTCTTCGCGGTGTGCCAACAAGACGTCGGGTGAAGACTTCGAGGGCTCGGCGCCCTACAGGTACGACGTTCCTTTATCAAAGACTTGGCTAGTACGCGACCACTACGGTCGTTCGTAGCCATCGCCACGAGCCTTATGCTCGTCCAAGTGCGTTAAACCACATGAGTGATACTGCAGGACACAATGAAAAGCCTTGGGGTTTACACGTGCGCCCAAGCATCATAAAGCCGGCCCCTTTGCTCATTCACAACCGCGAAATGGCTCCACCGAGCACAGCAGCAATGGAAGACGATGAAGCTGAGAGCAAGAAGCTTCGCTTAGAAGAGAATCCTCTTGACGATAAAACGTCAACCTATTACCTAAGTGATGAAGAAGACATGGCCGAAGATGAACCATTTACGTTGGTTACTTATAAAAGGAAACGAGCAGAGGGTATCCCAGTCGTCTTTCGTCCAACAGCTGAAGGTGCTAGCTTCTGGAAAGTGGACCCCTATCGAGTGTCAGCTGAAGTAGTTTCTGCTGCTAAAGAAAAAGTGCAGTCATTCAGAACGACCAGAGATGAAAGCTTCAGTGTCAGCGTTGCTTCCTTAGATTCAGCCAAGCGTCTTCTGATGCTTTCAGATGTAGGTGGCCTAGAAGTTAAGCCTTTCATCCCAGAGTCATACACTGGGAACGTTGGGAAAGTAAAACATGTTCCTCTGCAGTATTCAGATGTCAACTCCTAGAGTACTTGAGAGATGCAGGGGTTATATCGGCGCGACGGCAAATAAAATACTACCGCCAGGAAGATGGAGGAGTAACGTCGCGTCCACTTCACTCAGTGATTCTGACTTTTCAAGATGACCACCCAATTCCAGGAAGAATCTACTTAGGATTCACCAGTCACCCCGTGGAAGAATATCTGTGTCCAGCACTTCGGTGCTATAACTGCCAGCTATTCGGACACATGGCAAAAAGTTGCCGTAACACATGCCGGTGTAAGATCTCCTCAGAAGAACACCATCACAAGAAGTGCAAGTCAGTTCTTCAGCCTAAGTGTGCAAACTGTGCAGGTAATCACACTGCCTCATATTCAGGCTGCCCGCAAAGTAAAGCTTCTGCAAAAATGCGTCGGCATGAGCTCATCCACGGAAGAAAACCGCGCCGCAATGAACCATCTCCAAACCTTGAGATTGTTCATCCTGTACGTGATTCACCTCCGCGGCCACCACAACAACAGCCGACAAGCACGCCAAGAGAACCGCCAAGAGCACACCCGAGAGATCACTCACGAGAAGTACCTTCAATTAACCCAATCTACGCGTCAAAGCTGCGAACGCCCACGCGACCTCTGCCAGAAAGTCGCAAAACTGACAGTACCAGTGTTCGCCCAAACTACAACATCGAAACGTCACGTCAATCTCAACAGGCCTCATAAAATCAACCATTCAATGGAGACCGTGCCTCTGCATCAGTCATGCAATTTATTCTACCAATGCTTTTCGCAGCACTTGAGGCAATCATGTCTACTCTACTGGAAGCAAACAACCTGCCAGAAATAAAAGCCCAGCTGCCTCTGGAAGCACTATTGTTTCAACAATCCGGGTCATACCTGCGACAAGTCACATAATAATAAGCGCTACAAAGATGTCTCCATATACCAGTGGAATGCCAATGGTCTTCGAAGGAAGTGTGCTGATTTCCGTAAACTCCTTTTGCAGTATAATTTACCAATACATTGCATCTAAGAGGCAGGAATGAATGATGATTTCCGCCTCTCCAACTACGTGATATATAAGTCATCTCGTCGAAGTGGTCCTAGCAGAGTGCATTTATGCGTCCGAAAAGACCTACCTTCTCACCAAGTTCACTCAAGTGATTCAGACTTTCCGAAATTCGTCGCTTGCAAAGTATCCTTTGGTGAGCAGTGCGTAACAGTGGTCAATTTTTACCTACAACCTTCAAGCCGCATTTCGGTGGAAGAGCTAACAAATATCTTCAACATTTCTAATTCGTATACGTTTATATGCGGAGACTTTAATGCGCACAACATAATCTGGGGTAGTGATCGATGTGATGCACGTGGGAACATTGTTGAGTGTGCCGCAGACAAATGCAATTTGACTTTTTCAAATGACGGCTGCCCAACTTTTCTCCGAGGGCATAATTACTCGAGTTGCATCGATGCAACCTTGTGTTCCCAAAATCTAGTAAATGTTGTGTTATGGACAACAGATGTAGAAACACGTGGAAGTGACCATTTTCCCATTTTAATAAATCACCCCTACATGCGAAATGACGACACCAGACGCTACAGCAAACTGACGAACTGTAAAGCCTTTCGGTACCACCTAACGAACCAAAATAGTGAACTCATGACAGTTGAAAGCTTTACTGAATTTCTGCAAGATAGTGCGAATAAATGTACAAAGAAAGTCCCGATTCCAAAAGACTATGCTGCAGTCGATAAAGAGTATGAACATCTAAGAGCCATCAGACGACGTTCAGAAAGGGCATATTGACGCAGCGGAAGTTTAGAAGCATACAAAAATGCACAGGAAATCCCTAGTGCAATATGCAGATGGCTAGAAAATTTAGGTAAACGGCGCTGGCATGATTTCTGTGGCACGCTCTCTCCCCACACACCTGTTCCAAGAATTTGGCTTGTATTCGAGCAATTAGTGGCCCTGTATCACAGAGCTTCCCATTTCGTGCTCTTGCTGTAGCCTTGTACAAACCGGAAGCTGTGATAGCAGATTAATTTTGTCAACTTATCAGTAGGCTCGCCGCATCACAATGTGCCTTATTTGATCATTCTGTCGCGTTAGCCAGCCCTAAAATTAATGCTTGCTTTTAGGCCCAGCATCCTCAACTAGACGCTGTATTTACGTTAATGTAGCTGCATTGTGCTATAGCATCATGTGGTCAAAAATTGGCCTCTGGACCGGACGGCATTCCGTACAATGTGCTAAAGAACCTTGGGCCCACAGGTACAACTATTCTCTTAGATATTTACAATAATCTATGGATGCAAGAAATTGTACTCGAGTCTTGGAAGTCCGCTCGCATCATTCCGATCTTAAAACCGGCTAAAACGCCCTTGAACCTTGAATCCTTCCGTCCAATCAGTCTGACAAGCTGTCTATGTAAGGTAGTGGAAAAAATGATTGATTCGCAACTTCAATGGTGGTGCAACAGAACTGGTGCGTTCTCCAACTACTTGACAGGTTTCAGGAAACAGAGATGCACAATGGATGCAATACTGGACTTAGTAACGTATGTGGAGCATGAACACGCCGGTGGTAGTTTGACGGTCACAGTGCTCTTGGACATCAAAAGGGCGTTTGACACAGTCAGTCACACTAATGTTTTGCTGAGTATGTTGGAACTCGGACTGTCCGGCAGGTCTTTTCGGTGGGTATTCAAATTTTTATCAGGTCGTAAAATATTCATTCAGACAAGCGAAGGAAAAAGTGCAGAACACGACGTCAGACAGGGAGTGCCACAAGGAAGCGTACTCAGCCCTTTTCTTTTCAACTGTGTTATGGCTGATTTAGCTAAAAGACTGCCTTCCAGGTTGAAATACTCCTTATATGCAGATGATGTGTGCATTTGGGCATCTGGCACGGACATACGGTTAATTCAGCTTGCATTGCAAGACGGAATAAATATTATCAGCAACTTTTTGAAAGAAGGAGGAATGATTCTATCGCACGCAAACACAGCTGTATTGCCCTTCACTCGTAAGAAGTTAAAGAACTTCAACCTCAATTTAGAAGAAGAACCACTAATGATTGTGACACAGCATCGGTTTCTCGGAGTAATACCTGATAGGCAGCTATAATGGGCACCTCACATAAAGAAACTCGAAAACGAGGTGAATACGCTAGTGAATATACTCCGCAGAGTTGCTGGGACATCATGTGGCGGATCTGTATCATCCATGCTCGCTGTTCACAATGCTTTAATACGACAAAAAGTTGCATATTCTGCAGCAGTGTTACACGGCCTTTCCTGCACTTCAGAGGAGCGACTTCAAAGACTATTAGCTAGGGGACTGCGCGTCTGCATAGGTGTTCCATGAGCGACTTCCAGCAGCCTTGTCATAGCAGAGACTCGACACCCACCCTTTCCAGTCATGAGAACAATTGAGACATGTCGCCATTTTTTTCGCTTACAGACGCAACACAAGGACCACCCATTGGCACTGGAGATTTTACTAAGAGATAAAAGCAATGCTCATAACGATGTACAGAGTAATGTACATATATTACCCAGAAATGAATTTTGGAGCTCTGAAATGGACTATCCTCCATGGCTGCTTGCAATACCAAGTATTGAATTCTCAGTGGATGACATTATCAGAAAGAGAGACATGTTCATCCAAGCTGCTCAAAAGCTAGCGCTTTATCAGATACACATAAGGTATCCAGGGTACATACACATTTACACAGATGGCTCAAGTACTACAACGTCTTCAACATCTGGCATTTATCATACCTCAGCTCAATATTCAGGAATCGTTTAAACTATGTCGCATGACGTCATCTACTACATCTGAGCTCTTCGCTGTTCTGTATGCTCTAAAGTTTACAAACTCGGAAGCAGACGCTAGAAAATGGGTACTTTTCAGTGACTCAGGCCGCATTAAGATCTCTCTCCAGTACAAACAGGACAGTATTAGAGTGATATTATGACATACGAAACGCTGAAAGAGCTCATCAAAGCAAAGAAGGCGCAACATGAGATCAAATTCCTAGTGGATACCTGGCCATTGCAACATTCCTGAAAACACAGCTGCCGATGAAGCAGCACGGACAAGCACATCCGTAAAGACGTCACTGTTTCTTTACCTATTTCGAAAAATGAATTGCGTAGTATTATAAAGAATACAACTTTCAGAACGAGCAAAACTGCTTGGTTTGACCAGAGTACAAAGAGCTGCGATTTATAACACATCGATCCATTTATTGAATTCAAAATTACGCTGGCATTAGATAGAAGTATGGCAAACTCTAATTCACCGATTGAGGCTAGGCACTGCATACACAAAACATTTTTGCACAGAATCGGCAGAGCTGAATTCCCGAATGCGATTGTGGATTGATAGATGAAGACGTATGTCACCTTCTCATAGACTTTCCACATCAATGCACGCCGAGACGCCGTCTTAAGTTCTGAACTGTTCGCATTGGACCGCAGACCATTTAGCATGAAAAAACTTCTGGGCCCGTGGCCAGCTGGAGTTTTACAGTGCCACGCTTTAAAAGCATTAACACGTTTTTTACAAGACAGCGGGATTGCTGACAAGTATTAACAAAGAAGAAATTTTCATTTGTAACCCATGTACTTATTATGTACTGTATCGTGTGACACCCATCACGTGTGTGTTGTGAAATGAATGACGTGTCGACTATTATGTACATACGAGCGAATGCATCTTTATAAGGACCAGACGTGTGCTCTGCTGTTTTGTGCTCGTGGACCGAATATTAACGAGGGACATTTCCAGAGAATTCTTACATTGACTTTCGAACATGTACTTACCAGCATGTTGTGATATGTGCGTATAAGTGTGTCTGCATATCTGTGCCCGAGTTTTTTATTTTCCATGCACTTCTTTGTATGTTTTGCTTGAAGATACGTGTTCAAGTTTCAATCAACGGCTAAGGAGTAGCCGGCGCCATAATGGTGCGCCAACATCTCCTTATACATCATATCAATGAAATCAGGAATTCACTCAACACTTTCAGTCAATGGCTCAATCTGGTGCTAATGTCTATTACCCAGGACCCGTTTCTTCGCATCCTGTGCTGACAGATTTACCTCATGATTCCAACATGTCAAATGACGTCCTCCATCACCGCCATCCGATGACGAAATCAAAGGCGCATTAGAAGCAATGAAAAAGGAATCGGCCCCAGGGCCTGACGAACTCCCTGCAGAGTTTTATGTACAGTTCTGGCCTATCATTGGTCCAACTATGTCAAGAGTCATTCGCAAGTGTTTCCAAGATATTACACTTCCAACCTCTTTCCACAAAGGCCGTATAACACTAGTTCCCAAGAAATACCCAATGTTCAAGCGACCAGAAGATTGGCGCCCTATTACCCTGCTCAATGTAGATTACAAGCTCTTGGCCAGCATTTTGGTGCGCTGAATCAGTTCCTCTCTAGCAACATTCATCACTCCCCACCAGGTCTGTTCTGTTCCGGGGCGAGAAATACACACCCATACGTGGTTAACGCGTGACATCATTCAATACACCACTAGCCGATGTGCGCAAGGACTGTTGGTTTTATTAGATCAAGAGAAAGCTTTTGATTTCATATAACATGGCCACATACTAAATGTTTTACATGCAGACGAATTCCCGGATAAGTTCATTGACCTCATCCACGCGATGTACACTAATTCAGAAAGTACCCTTTACTTAGATTCCCGTGAGAGTCACACATTTAGAGTCATGCGTGGGGTCCGTCAAGGGGGTCCCCTCTCCCCAATGTTACTTATCCTTGCATTAGAACCCTTCTTAAGGGCCGTTGAGTATCACCCGCAGATTCGTGGCTTACCTCTACCCGGTAGCACTCAAGTAAAGGTCACTGCATATGCAGATGATATTACTCTATATGAACATAATGAACAGTCGCTGCAGCATAGTCTTGATACATTCCATGATTTCGGTATTATCTCCGGTGCAAGGTTAAACTTTTGTAAAAGCCAGTATTTTTTTTTAATTTGCAACCCTAGCGGTCGTATCAACATCACGTCGCCTTTACAGTGGTCTTATGAGATTTAATTACACGGAGTTCCTTTCACTCCATTTGGTATGCAGGATAGCATCTCGTCATATGTTGTACAAACTCTTCTAAGTGATATCAAATCAGCCAGATACTTCAAATTCCCCCTGTTGGAACGCAGATACTTAACTCAAACGGTGTACCTAGGAGAATTTCGGTACCTTTTCCATTCTGTTAAACCACCACTCCACGTCTGCAGGAAAGTGCAATGCTGCATCAGTTCTTTTTTTCTTTTGGTCTGGTGGCACAGAAATGTTATCGCGTCCAGCATTAGCTCAACCGTGAGATCAAGGCGGTTTCGCATTCCCCATTCCCCGATTTTCCGTCACGGCTTCTACATTGGGCCTCCGCACTCTATTGCGAATACTAAGCAATGATGGCATGCCCGCTCAGACACTGGCTCGCTACCATCTGGGGCCATCACTACGTGTCTTCTTGCCGGATAGTCAAATAAGCCAAGGTCCCCAATCAACTGAATTACCATCGTTTTATCGAGCCCTTCTGGCATTTCACCGACGTTTGAAAGCTACGTGCCCAGAGATAGAAGTAGCCGATTCTAAAGTGGTGGACACAATGGCTGCCCTTCTACGGCCCTTGGTGCCCCAGCATCATCAATCTGTAATGAACCGCGCTTGGAAACCAATAACTGCCGCAGTATTGCCAGGGCATCACAGAGACTTTGTCTGGAGGTTGAGCTGGGGCTTGCTCCCCACGCGAGATCGGTTGCAGCGATGGCAGGTGGTTCGCTCTTCCACTTGCCCCAACTGCGTCATGGTAGAGATCAATCTACATGCGACGTTTGAATGTGTGGTTTCCCGCCTTTTTTGGCGTGCGGTAATGATGGTTCTCGGGGACAGGGTGTGCGAACTTTCGTGTCCAACAGCTGATTTCCGCGTGGCCGCTTCTCCACTCTGTTAATAGTTGCGGGGCTGTCCAGCCTTTGGAGAAACCGATGTGAGGCCGTAGCTGCCAATTGCCGCCGTGGGGCTTTGTGGCCGATACTGGGGAGAATGAGACGAGAGACCCTCGCGTTCTTCGGGAGCACGAGTTTCTGCGGCATTGGTCGTGCACTTTCGTCAAGGTGGAACACGAAAGGATACAACTCATCTTTCGACCTACTTGGTGCTAAGCAGCGCCCGTTGAGTTGTTTTATATGATTTCATTTGTTACATATCGTGTTTCATTGCATCTATTGTATCGTTATATTATTGTATCATAACATCGCATTGAATTCTTGTGTACATATATGCCAACATTTTGCATGTATATTACAGCAAACGTCTTCACTGTAACGTAGTGAAGTTAGTCGGGTAACATAGATGTGCCGAAGTGTATGTGCCCTGTTACTGGAATGGTATGAAGCCTTTGTGCTCTGTACATGCTGCAAATAAATGTTTTTCTAAACGGGTTTGAATTACGCATCGTGCTTCAGCGCATGAACGCAACCGCCGCCGCCGGTCCTGACAGGATACCTCTGAGTTTCTACAAAACCTTCCTTGAAACAATACAAGTCCATCTCTTGACAATGCTGAATGGGCTTCTTGCTGACAGGATCAGACTGAATACGTTTCGAGAGAGCAGAGTTATACTCTTGCTTAAAAGTGAGGGAGAGTCATCCGATCCAAGGGCGGGAAGGCCCATTTTCATACTTAATTCAGATTATAAGATATTAACAGCCATCATTGCACACCGCATAACTACCATTCTACCGGAAATAGTAAGCGACATACACACATGCTGTGTTCCAGGTCGTACGATCTATTCCTGGCTTGCGCTCATTCTCGATTTGTTTACGTACACCACAAGAACACAAATATCTGGCATTTTTGTTTCCTTTGATTAGAAAAAAGCTTTTGATCACGTCGAATGGAATTATCTCTTCGCTGTGCTAGAGTGTTACGGCTTCCCAGCACATTTAACCGACGTCATTCGCTTACTGTACACTGAGTTAGAAACGTCAATAGTAGTGAATGGCCATACATCTGAACCTATTGCGGCAAGCAGGTGCATTCGAAAAGGCTGTCCCCTCTCCGCAATTCTCTTTGTATTATGCATAAATTCATTATTGAAACAAATTCAGAAATTTACTTCGATACGCGGTTTTCCTCTCCCAGGCTTGGGCGAAGTGAAAGTAGCGGCATACAATGATGACATCTCGTTGTTTATACGGAACATAGATAGCTACAAAGTCTTTTTGCTAATATATCACAAGTATAGTTACCTGTAGGGAGCACGTCTTAATCTCGGAGAAAGCAAGGCATTGTAGTTTGGAATGCACATTGAAGAGTTCCCTGATGGCGTCCAAATCGTCCAAGGAGTTAAAGTCTTAGGTGTAACTTTCCTTTCGACTGGTGAGGTAGCCCACACCACATGGAAAGAGACCCAACTCAAAGTGACAGACCCATTGAGGTCGCCAGAACTTTTCAACTACCTTTCACTGAAAGAGCTTATCTAATTAAATCCAGCATAACAGCGCCACTGCTTTATGTATATAGCCAGAATTGCTCGTCCACCTCATCGGGTTTTGCTGAGAGTGGCTATTGCGTGCGGCTTTTTTTGGGGGGAAGGACACGCTGAAGCTGTTGCTAGAACCTTGGTCCGCCTACCAGTGAAATGGGGAGGGCTCAGTATACCCAACCTTGATGTGATGTGCCGCATGTTGGACTCATCGTATCGGGGCAGGCAACTCATAGTGTATCTGCTAGGTACCTCTAGAAGGCTTTTTGGTTTAACAAATGAAACGGGACCACCTGCTGAACAGCCACCGGCGTATTACACGCATGTGATAAATCTTTGCAACAATGGCGAAACGATTTTCCAGTTCAAGAACTTATGGAAATGTTCCCACCGACATGATCGAACTAATAGCAGATAAAATTTATCTGAGGAACAGCGCCGGAAATGCCCGGTGAAAAGACGTTGGAATCTTACAAACACGTCCCTCCCCTCCGAAGTCCGTGATCTAAACTGGCTTAGGGAATGGGAGGCTTTACCAACGACCGACCGCCTTGCGGCGTGGGGCGTGGCGCCCTCCGCTACATGTCAGCAATGCGGCCGCGTCGAAACGCTGAACCATGTCTTTCATAAATGTGTGAAGAAGAAGATGTGCCTGCGACGAGCAGCATCGCCAACGCCCGGCTCTCTCGGCTCGTGCTTCGGCTCGCTGCTGTGCTGATCTCTGCTGGAAGGTTCTTCACGCTGTCTTGCCGTTGTCGTTATCGACTAATAAACCTCGTCACATTTGGTGGGGAGTGCTGTTCATCCCCGTCGCTACACCCTGGAACTGCGAAGCCGCACTCTACCGCCCGTCATGACTGACAACGCCAACCCATCGGCATCGTCGCCCCAGTTCTACTGCCCCGGCCATCCTAGGCTATGGGACCCGAAGGTCTTCAGCGGTGCGGATGGGACCGACGTGGAAGACTAGCTTGAGCACTACGAGCTGGTGAGCGCCAATAACAAGTGGGATGAAGCCGACAAGCTCGGCCATGTCATAATTTATCTCACCGGCGTCGCAGAATTGTGGTTTAACAACCACAAACACAACATCCCCACATGGACCGTCTTCAAGACGTCATGTGCTGAAGTGTTTGGTCGGCCGGCTGTCCGCAAGCAGCGGGCAGAACAGCGCTTCCGGGTCCGCTCTCAGCAGACTGGCGAAAATTTCACCAGCTATATTGAGGATGTCGTCGAACTTTGTCGACGCGCGAATGACACCATGCCCGAGTCGGACAAGGTCAAACACGTCCTGAAAGGCATCGACGATGGCGCATTTCAAATGCTCTTGGCTAGAAATCCGAGCACAGTTTCTGAAGTCGTCAGCTTATGTCAGAGCTACGACGAGTTGAAGAAGCAACGCTCTCTGACTCGACAACCTCAGCGTGGTGGTGAGTCGCTGTCTAGTTTCGACACCATGCCTGACAATTCACCATTGCTTCAGCAAGTCCGAGCGTTCGTCCGTGAGAAAGTCGCCCGCCAACTTTCTCTAGTGCATTTTGCTCACGAGACCACCACCCGTCTACCCGCCCCGCTTCGCACTGCTATATCGGAAGAGGTTGCACAAGCTGTTGCCCTTGCACACTACGAGCCACCTCTATCTAGCCGTGGTCACTGCCCGGGTGTTGCACAGCCGGTAGGCGCTCCTGTCACCTATCCGCCAGCCGTTCAGCCTGTGGCCGCGCCCCTAACCTATGCAACGCAGCCTCTGGCTCCTCCTGTCGCCTTTTCACAAGAGATGCAGCCCGTAGCCGCGCCGCTCACATATGCAGACGCTGTGCGTATGCTTCCGCAACCGCCCTACACCACGCGCTCACAGCGCGCACACCCGGCTGCTTATACTACACCTTGGACGGCACAAAGGAGGCTATACTAAACTTTCTAAGTATAAAAGTTCTAAGTATAACCTCCTTGGGTGGCACCACCAGTCGCCAATCCATGGAGGTCTCCCGATAACCGACCGATTTGCTACGCCTGCTTCACTCCCGGACACGTTGCCCGCTACTGCCGCCGTCGACCTCAGACGTTCGGCAACTATGCTCGGTCATCGCAACCCGGCAGCCAACCCTTCGACCAATACGGGCCGATCTCGTCACCTTTCTATGCCCGTACTGACCACCTTGACTTCCAGCCGCAGCGCGCACCGTCTCTTCGTCGGCGATCACCCTCCCCCATGCGTGGCCGGCCCGGACCTTCCGAACAGGAAAACTAAGCACCGCAGTTCAAGAGGCAAGAACTGCGCCGTTTTCTAACTGTCTAAGCCCTCGCCCCTCTCCTGCTAACGTGGTCGCAGTAACTGTTGAAGGTTATTGTACTTTCGCCCTTGTGGACACCGGTGCAGCTGTCTCTGTTATTGCCGCTAATCTCTGCCGTTTATTGCGCAAAGTCACGACGCCGCTTTCGGGACTGTCGCTCCACACCGCAAGCGCACAGCAAGTAACGCCTCTCGCAGCCTGCACTGCAAGAGTGTCCATCGAAGGTAATCTTTACATCGTGGAATTTATTGTTCTTGCTGTCTGTTCACATGACGTCATCCTCAGGTGGGACGTCCTATCCCGCCATAATGCCGTCATTGACTGCGCTCGCACCGAAGTTGAGTTTTTACCCTTGTGTGATGTCCCCATTACTTGACGCTCTTCATCAGCCGGCGAAGTTGCTCGTTCATGAAGATACAATATTCCACCTGGAAATTTTGCCCTTGTTCCCGTTTCATGCAACGCCTACACTGACGCTACATGCCTTTTTATGTCTTCCGATATCTTCAAGAGTCGTCGAGCTCTGCCGCTGCCTTTCGCAACAATTGACCTTGCCACCGGAAAAAGCAATATGTTCGTAAGCAATCCGCTTTCCACACCTGTCACTTTGCTTGCGGGGCAATGTCTCGGCTTCGTGCAGGATCTCGACTCTTCGGCTTTGATTGATGTCTCGGATGACTACTGCGACCATCCAAAATCACTGTCGGCACTCGAGGAGTCGTCCAAGGATGCGTTTTCTAGCGCCATTGCCGACACTCTTACTCCCACCGAACATGCCGACCTGCTGGATCTTCTGCAAGAGTTCAGAAGTTCTTTTAATATGTCGCAGCCTCAACTGGGCCACATGTCAGAAGTCAAACATCATGTTGACACCGGCCTACACCAGCCACTGCGTCAAAGACCATACCGTGTCTCCACTGAAGAGCGCCGCGTCATCGACGATCAAGTCGAAGATATGCTTCGTAGAGACGTGATTCGACCATCTCACAGTCCCTGGGCGTCTTCTGTCGTCCTCGTGCGTAGGAAAGACGGATCTGTTCGACTTTGCGTGGACTATCGTCGTTTGAACAAGATAACCCGCAAGGACGTCTATCCTTTGCCGCGCATTGATGACGCCATCGACACCCTTCACGGAGCGGAATTTTTCTCGTCGCTAGATTTGTGGTCTGGCTATTGACAAGTCCTAATGGCTGAAGCCGATATCGCCAAAAAACGGCATTTATTACACCAGACGGACTATATGAGTTTCACGTCAAGCCCTTTGGGCTTTGTAACGTGCCTGCCACGTTTGAACGTCTTATGGATAATACGCTACGTGGCCTCAAGTGGAATATGTGCCTCTGTTACCTCGACGATGTCGTGGTTTTCTCCCATGATTTTCCTACGCACCTCCTTCGCCTCAGGCACGTTTTGACTTGCCTGACCAACGCTGGCCTGCAGCTTAACCAGAAAAAATGCCGCTTCGCTGCACGCGAGCTCGTCATACTAGGCCACAACGTGTCCATACACGGCGTATTACCTGACCCGGCAAAACTTCGAGCAGTCGCAGAATTTCCCAAGCCGACGACCATGAAAGAACTTCGCAGTTTTGTAGGCCTATGCTCGTATTTCCGGCGCTTTTTTCGCAATTTCGCATTTATCATGTCACCATGAACCCAGCTTCTTCGCGGTGACGTGAACCTCTCCTCCTGGTCCCCTGCATGTGACGTTGCCTTCACTACTCTACGCTGTCTGCTCACCTCCCCACCTATTCTTAGCCCCTTCGACCCGACGGCTCCTACCGAAGTGCACACCGACGCCAGCGGCGTCGGGCTAGGCGCTGTCCTCGCTCAACGAAAGCCCGGCTATTCAGAATACGTTGTAGCCTACGCTAGCCACACTCTGACGAAAGCCGAAACTAATTACAGCGTGACAGAAAAAGAGTGTTTGGCTCTGGTGTGGGCGCTTGGAAAATTCCGGCCATACTTATACGGCCGCCCGTTCGATCTAGTAACTGATCACCACGCGCTTTGCTGGCTCTCCACTTTGAAAGATCCTTCTGGCCGCCTTGCGCGATGGGCACTCCGCATCCAGGAGTACGACGTTCGCGTCGTATACCGCTGCGGACGCAAACACTCTGACGCTGATGTCCTGTATCGCTCACCTTTATCACCAGATCCGACGTGCGGAAATACTCGCCTCGAGACCTTGTCATCGCTAAATCTCGACTCGATTGCCACCGAACAACGTCGTGACCCGTGGATCGCATCTCTCATCGAATATCTATCTGGCACGCCCAACCTTCCGGTATCTCGATCCCTCCGACGTCAAGCTTTCCGTTTCGCCATCCGCGATCAACTCCTTCATCGACGCAACTACGCTCCCGATGGCCGCCAGTGGCTGCTGGTCATTCCACGCACTTTACGATCGCAAGTATGCGACTCTCTTCACGACGATCCGCAATGCGGCCACGCCGGAGTGTTCAAAACATATGAACGCCTTCGCCATCGCTATTACTGGCGCGGCATGTACAATTTTGTACGCAAATTCGTGCAGTGCTGACCTGACTGCCAGCGACGCAAACCAACACTGCCACGTGCTACTGGCGCATTGCAGCCACTTCCATGCCCTGCCAAGCCAATTGATCGCGTCGGCGTTGACCTCTACGGCCCCCTTCCATTGACATCAAATGGTAATCGGTGGATTATAGTGGCAGTTGACCACTTCACACGCTACGCCTGAAACAGCCGCTTTGCCGAGCGCTACTGCTCAGGATGTCGCCTCTTTCATTTTACGTCGCTTTATCCTTCGACATGGTCCACCTCGAGAGCTCCTTAGTGACAGAGGCCGCGCTTTCCTCTCCGAGGTCGTCGAAACTCGGCTTTCGGAATGCCACGTCATTCATCGGAAAACGACAGCATACCCCCCGCAGACTAACGGGCTAGCGGAACGGTTCAACCGCACGGTGGGTTTGATTGATTTGTGGGGTTTAACGTCCCAAAACCACCATTTGATTATGAGAGACGCCGTAGTGGAGGGCTCCGGAAATTTTGACCACCTGGGGTTCTTTAACGTGCACCCAAATCTGAGTACACGGGCCTACAACATTTCCGCCTCCATCGGAAATGCAGCCGCCGCAGCCGGGAATCGAAACCCGCGCCCTGCGGGTCAGCAGCCGAGTACCTTAGCCACAAGACCACCGCGGCGGGGCGCACGCTGGGTGATATGCTCTCAATGTACGTGGCATCTGATCATAGCAACTGAAACCGTGTTCTCCCATACGTCACATTCGCATATAACACCGCAGTTCAAACCACCACGGGGTTCTCACCTTTCTTTCTTCTCTATGGACGCGAGCCTTCCCATACAATCGACACCCTACTACCCTACCGTCCTGATGCTTCCGAGCGCCCACCTGTCTCCGATGCTTCTCGACAAGCCGAAGAGTGCCGCCAGCTCGCCCGTGCGTTCACCTCAAAAGAGCAGCAACGCCAGAAAGAACAACGTAGCACCACTCTTTCAGATCCCAGCTATGCCCCAGGGTCTCTTGTGTGGCTCGCAATTCCACACCAAACACCGGGACTCTCCTCGAAACTTGTCCCCAGGTACGAGGGGCCTTACACCGTTTTGGAGAAAACCTCTCCGGTCAATTTCCTAATTGAGCCAGTTTCCAGATCGGACGACATGCGCCGGCGCGCACTTGACAGCGTCCATGTTTCCCGACTGAAACCATACCATGAGCCTCTGCCTGAAACTTCTTAAGTCGCCAGGATGGCTCCTTTTTTAGCGGGGGCGATTGTGAATGAAGAAGATGTGCCTGCGGCGAGCAGCATCGCCAACGCCCGGCTCTCTCGGCTCGTGCTTCAGCTCGCTGCTGTGCTGATCTCTGCTGGACGGTTCTTCACGCTGTCTTGCCGTTGTCGTTATTGACTAATAAACCTCGTCACAAATGTATAGTAGCAAGCACATTTTGGCACATTGTTACCAGTATGTTCCAAACAAGTATGCAGTGGAAGTCTAGCCCCAGGGATAACTTTGTCGAACGCTTAATGGCTATCGGAGCCTTCGTCTTATGGAAGCGGAGGGGACTGGCCTGCCTGAGCGGACGCGCTCAGGGAGCCATGTTTCCTCTGCTACATCGGCTAGGAAACGTTATGCTTACGCATCTCAACGCAGAACTAGTCATGCTGAGAGAGGAGGCTTTCTTCCTACGCTAGTCTACGCGATTCATTATTGTAAAAAACAACATTGTCTGTGTCTTTCCTCCCCTATTGAGGAGGTCGGCTAGAGCTTGTACCACTGTGAAGTCGCAGTGTGTATTTTCCTTTTCTTTTTTAGAAACACGTCTTTTTTGTGCAGTATTGTTCTTGAGCACGAGATAAAACTATCCTCACAGGTGAATGCAAAAACATCACTCTACACTGTAAATGACCCCTCCCCCCCCCCCGTTGTTTGTTCACATAGCCTTACTGTTTATTTTAAGTTTATTCATCTCGATGGTCATGAATGTCCTAATGTCCTGTCTGTTGTACAATTTTTGTATTGTACATCACTGCATACGCAATAAGTTATTTTCACTGCATATAACAGCTTGCATTGTACATACGCATTGATCACCATCGTCCATTTTTCTGTGTGCACATAAGCTATGTAAGATATATCCGGAAATAAAATTCTCTTAACCAAAGGTTTTGACAAATTACTCGACATATAGACTGGGCATATTGCCTCGTCCGACGCCTTTACGCTCTCGCATTGTAGAGTACCCAACACAATCTGTCCTTCATCTTTCAGCAGATCTGATGTTACCTAATCCTCACCAGCAGCTTTGCCTCTTGGCATGCTCTCCAAAGCTTTTCTGACTTCTTCTATCATTACTGGTGGGGTGTCAGCTGGGTTACTACTAGTTCTTATAGTATTAAAGTCGTCGTTGTCCCGACTACTGTGCAGACCTCTGTAGAACTCCTCCGCTATTTTAACTATCCTATGCATATTGGTAGTTATTTTGCCTTCTTTGTCCCTTGGTGCATACATCCGATTTTTCCCTATCCTAAGTTTCTCTTCAGTGCTTTGACGCTTCGTCCGTTTTTCAGAGCGTGTTCAATTCTCTCCTAGTTATACTTTTTTACATCACATACCCTACGCCTATTAACCAACTTTGAAAGCTCTGCCAGTTCCATTTTCACTGTTGTACTTGAGACTTTCATGATTTGACGCTTCTTAATGAGATTCTTCGTTTCCTGGGGAAGCTTGTCAGTGTCCTGTACAACTACCCGGCCTCCAATTTCCACTGCACACTCCATAATGATACTCGTCAGATTATCATTCATTGTATCTACGCTAAGGTTCGTTTCCTCACTAAGAGCCGAGTACCTCTTCTGAAGCGAGAATTTGATTTCCTGTGTTTTCCCTCTCAGTGCTAGCTCATTGATTGGCTTCTTGCGTATCAGTTTCTGTCGTTCGTTCTTCAAGTCTAAACGAATTCGACACAGTACCAATCTATTGTCACTGCATTGTACCTTGCCAAGCACTTCCACATCCTGCACGATACCTGGGTGTGCACTCATTATAAAGTCAATTTCGTTCTTATTTTCGCCACTAGGGCTCCTCCATGTCCACTTGCTGTTTCCTCGTTTTCGGTAGAAGGGATTCAAAATCCGTAAATTATTGCGTTCTGTGAATTCTACTAGTAGCTCTCCTCAGGTAATAGAGAAATGCTCAAAATATAACCAACCACTATACATAGCCTTCATAGATTACGAGAAGGCGTTTGATTCAGTAGAAATTTCAGCCGTCATGCAGACACTGCAAAATCATGGCGTTGATGAAGTATATATAAACATCCTGGAAGAAATCTACAGGAGATTACTGCTACCATAATGCTTCATAAAAAAGTAATAGAATACCAATCAAGAAGGGTGTAAGGCAGGGGGACGCAATCTCCCCAATGCTACTTATAGCGTGCTTACAGGAGGTTTTCAGAAGGCTAGAATGGGAACAGTTAGGGATAAGAGTTAATAAAGAGTTCCTTAGTAACCTGTGCTTCGCCGATGATATTCAATTGCTGTGTAACTCAGGGGACGAATTGCAACTCATGATTACGCAGTTAGACAAGGAGAGCAGAAAGGTGGGTCTTAGAATTAATGTGCACAAAACGAAAGTAATGTACAACAGCCTCGGGAAAAGAGCAGCGCTTCGAGATAGGTAATGGTGCGCTTCAAGTTGTAAAAGACAATGTCTACTTAGGGCAGGTGATAACCGCAGAGCCGAACCACGAGATTGAAGTAACTAGAAGAAGAAGAATGTGGTGGAGCCCATTTTGCAAGCACTCTCAAAATATGACAGGTAGATTGCCACTATCCCTCAAAAGAAAGGTATATAACAGCTATATATTGCCGGTACTTAGCTACGGAGCAGAAACCCGGAGACTTACAAATAGGGTTCAGCTTAAGTTGAGGACGACGCACGGAGCAACGGAAAGAAAAATGGTAGATGCACCCTAATAGGCAAGAAGAGAGCAGAGTGTCTTAGGGAACAAATGGGGGTTAACGATATCATAGTTGAAATCAAGAAGAGGAAATGGACATGGGCCTGGCATGTGGAGCGTAGACAGGACTACATTCCAATTAACCGCTGGTCATTAAGGGTAACTAACTGGATTCCCATAGAAGGCAAGCAGGTTTGAGGGAGACAGAAGGTTTGGTGGACAGATGAGATTAAGAAGTTTGCGGGTATAAATTGTCAGCAGCAAGCACAGTACCGAGTTGACTGGCGGAACATGGGAGAAGCCTTTGTCCTGCAGCGGACGTAGTCAGGCTGATGATGATGACGATGATGATGATGATGATGATGATGATGATGATGATGATGATGATGATTGTAGAGTACCTAGTACTCTAAATCGTTACCCACGTTTTCTAAACACACTTCTTAAGTGAAAAGTATAGTTGTTGTTTCTTCTCTGATTTCTTAGCCGATTTTCTCAACCTCATAAGGGACGGCTTTCAGCTCTCCCATATTAGAGTACCAAGTACTCTCAATCGTTCACCACTTTTTCTAACCAAACTTCATTGAGCTTCTCAGAAACGCATACCGAAATATACGCAGCACGTTGATTCTTGATTGGTTAGAGAGTGCGCCATTTCCTGTAACCCGTGGGGTTCGCCAGGGGTGTCCTTTATCCCCTGCACCTTTTGTACTCAGCCTCGAATCAGCAATCAGCTAAGGAACGTGAGGATCAGCTCACTAATTGCTGATCCTCGCGTTCGAGGCCTTCCTGTTCTAACTAGTGGTACCGAGACGGTGAAAGCATTTGCTGATTACATCACGTTGTATTTGAAAAATGAGGACAGTTTATCCCGTAGCCTACAACTTTTTGCTGCGTATGACACGATTTCAGGTGCTGCGTTGAATTTTTCAAGATTTCGCTATCCATTCATTGGTTCCCGAGACGCCTGCACAAGTCCCTTTTTCGGTCTTCAAAAAAGTGACTTCATTCGCATTCTGGGGTTTGATTATACTTGCTACGGCATATCAGCCTCTTGGGGGTTTTCAGTAGTCGAAGACGTAGAACGACACGTCCGGGAAGCACAAGAGTATGATTTACCGATGCTCTCAAGAAGGTATTTAGCACAGACTATGTGTTGCTGCCATGCATGGTACATATCTCATGTCGTACAGCCCCCATTACGAATCACTAGGTCGTTACAATCCCTCATTGGCTCATTTTTCTGGTGAGGTGGAACAGAGCTGGTTCACCGAGCAGCGCTTGGGCAACCGAGAAACTGCGGTGGATTCGCATTCCCATCCGTCTCTGTTCGCTGCTGAGTGCTTGCTTTACGATTCTTACTTCCGTTGTTGCATGATGATCCGTGCCCCGCGCATGATCTTGCCTGCTATTTCTTAGGCACCAAGTTACGCTATTTACTACCAGATGCATGGCTTAATTCTGCACCGCAAACACTTAACGTGCCTGCATTTTACTCAACGGCAGTAGCATTTTATCGACACGTGCAGCAGGTTTGTCCCGATGTGGACATTCTCCAAAGCCGCATTGTAGGTACAACGGCGGCTCTTCTGCTTCCCCTGGTTCCTTTAGCCCGTCTAGCAAGATCGAGACATGTCTCGTGGAGCGCGATAACGGCATCGTTTTTGCCTGGTCACCTCCGTGACCTTATGTGGCGTCTTGAATGGAGAGTACTCCCAACACGGGACAGACTTGAGAAGTGGAGCATGATCCCATCTTCCACTTGTCCTAACTGCCTGTTACAGGAGTCTAACCAGCATATGCTGCAGCAATGTGTCATTACAAAGGTGTTTTGGAAGTCAGTTAACACTATTTTTCATGGCCTAGGTGTTAATCGCTTTGTAACATCTGGTCGCTGCTTGCGTAGTCACTTTGCACGCCTTCTAATAGCTGCGGGAGCTTTTTTGTTTGTGGCGTAATAGGTGCGAAGCTGTTGTGGCAGGTCATCGTCGTCGTGCTCTCTTTCTTATTCTGGAACGCCTCTCCTCTGAACTCTTATGCTTCTGTCGGAGGAATTGTTCTTTCTTGGGGAGGAAGAATTTCTGCGACAATGGTCGTGCCGCTTTCTGTCCGTAGTTGACAGAAGCGTTCGATTAGTCTTCCACCTATCCTGGTTCCTATAGCCATGGACTCTGGACATCCTACGGACTTGGACACTTTTGTTTAAATGTGTAACGTATGTTGTGCTTTGTCTTTTGTTTGTTATTGTGCCTGTTGTACAGACGCTCGTTTCTAAGGTTCATTGCGTCCCATGATAGAAGAAACTTGTTCTAAACACACAAACAGGCAAATGTAGTCCTCATCCCATCCAGTCTGAATAATTGTGTTTAGAAAAAAGTCGTAGGCGGCTAGATAGATAGATAGATAGATAGATAGATAGATAGATAGATAGATAGATAGATAGATAGATAGATAGATAGATAGATAGATAGATAGATAGATAGATAGATAGATAGATAGATAGATAGATAGATAGATAGATAGATAGATAGATAGATAGATAGATAGATAGATAGATAGATAGATAGATAGATAGACCAAAAATTCTGCGTCAAAGGTCCCCAAGAAAGACTATTTAAAAAAGATGCACACCACCCATAAAAAAACGCTTAGGTCGAAATCACTCAGCTTCTTCGCCGAATCACGGCCTTTCCCTTAAGTGCCAACCACTGGCACGCGTATGCACGCGCCTACGTGTCAAAAGCGTCTAGTCGCGCCTGTGGAGGAAAAGGGCACGCAACTACTGGCACGCGTCAACCGTGTTGACGCCCACGCGTCCAAGGCCGATGCACAATGTTGCTTGACCTTTTGGCTTAGAATTGTCCAAGTTCAGCACAGAAGCGCACGTTCCTAACTGGAGAGGGTTTATATGTTTTAGAGGATATGAGACCACGTTAAAAATTGATAGTGCTTCACGCACCACAGTTTAGACTATTTTAGAAGTAATTGACATTCCAGTGCCCAAAGTAGCTACAGCGGTATGCACCAGAAATCCACATCGGTGCGTGCGCCGCTCCCGCGAATGAACACTCGCGTCTAGCATACTGTAAGTCTATCATAGGCGTGTGCAGGGTTCTCCTTAAGGAGGGGGGGGGGCAAAAGTTTGTCCCAGTGCCCCTCCCCAGGGCTGACTTAGCACCCCCTCCCTACTATGTTAACATATGGAGTTGACATTCAGCTCTCCCCCCCCCACTCCTCTCTGCGGTGAATGAGGCGTGGCTGCCCTCCTGATCAGGTTTACAAACCACCGGGTTTCTATACCTGCACTACGAAAGCTACTAACAATATCTTGCATATGCTGGTACCTTCAGTATATTTACACAACATATTTTATATCAGTCAACTTAATAATCACGCCTGCAACTTCATGATCTGACAGATTTATGTCAGTCATAAGACTACAATTGAGGCCAGAGTAGCAGGCTTTCGGCTGATGTGTGGTTCGAAATATCCTCTAATGCAACAAAGCACACCTTGTTCTTATTGATACAACTGATATTGGCCATAAGATAGATACCAAATACTGCGTAGAATGCCTTCGGGCATTTTTCATAGTCGCAATGTGCTCTAATGCAACTAACTGTGCCTGACACTTCATGATGTGACAGATAGCGGTCATAATATTGGAACTGAACCCTGTATGGAAGACTTCTGGACGTTCTCTTTAGTCAAAGTATCCTCTAAAACGACACCCAACTGTTCATGAAGTCACATATATCGGTAATAATATTAGAACTGAAACCTTAATTCAAGCCTTCTGGACGTTTTCTTTAGTCAAAGTATTCTCTAAAACGACAGAAGACACCCAACTGTTCATGAAGTCACAGATATCGGTCATAATATTAGAACTGAAACCTTAATGCAAGACTTCTGGACGTTGTCTTTAGTCAAAGTATTCTCTAAAACGACAGACGACACCCAACTGTTCATGAAGTCACAGATAGCGGTCATAATATTAGAACAGAACCCTGTATAGAAGACTTCTGGACGTTGTCTTTAGTCAAAGTATTCTCTGAAACGACCACCAACTGTTCATGAAGTCACATATATCGGTCATAATATTAGAACTGAAACCTTAATGCAAGCCTTCTGGACGTTGTCTTTAGTCAAAGTATTCTCTAAAACAACAGACGACACCCAACTGTTCATGAAGTCACAGATATTGGTCATAATATTGGAACTGAGCCCTGTATGGAAGACTTCTGGACGTTGTCTTCAGTCAAAGTATTCTCTAAAACGACAGACGACACCCAACTGCTCATGAAGTCACAGATATCGGTCATAATATTAGAACTGAAACCTTAATGCAAGACTTCTGGACGTCACATATATCGGTCATAATATTGGAACTGAGCCCTGTATGGAAGACTTCTGGACGTTGTTTTTAGTCAAAGTATTCTCTAAAACGACAAATGACGCCCAACTCTTCATGAAGTCACAGATATCGGTCATAATACTGGAACTGAACCCTTCATGGAAGGCAGCCAAAATGTTCTCCAATGCGATAAAACACACCCGACACATCATGATGCAACCGATATTAGTGACCAGATTGGAACCGAGCACAGCGTGGAACACTTTGGGATGGTATATTTATTTATTTTCAAATACGGCTGCTCGCTGTCAGGCTACTGCAAAAGTGGCGTACATATATACAAAATGAAAGGATTTAAACAGTAATATCACATTAGGTGTGCCAAGTTAAACAAATATCACTACCCTTGTGTGCACCACTGTAATAAATGAGAGAAATAGGACATTATTATAATACAAGTGCCTCCAAAAAGTCAGACGCACTGGAATTAGGAATCAAACCAAGTAAATCAATCTAGTGTTTGATAACTTTATTTGAACGTGTTAGAGAGCTCTACAAATGACTTCTAAGCTGGGTGGTGATTGCAGATCAGTACTGTGTTGAAAACTTCAGCATTTTGCTGGTAGTTTAAATATCCTTTAACATCTGCAAAATGCATCTGACACTTCTTGATGAAACAGACATTGGTTTTAAGATTACAGCCAAGCGCTGTGGCTTTCACGAGTGATCAATTATCAAATACCCTATAATGCAATAAAGCATGCCAAAAATTTTTGATGGAACAGATACCGATCAAAGGATTGCACCAGAGCACCGTACAGAAGTTTTGGCAAGTTTTCCAACAGAACTAAACTGAATATGCTTAAGTGCATGCGTATATATAATCCAAGTTCATGCATATACCTAAAAACTGAACAGAAATGAAGGACTCCTTGGAAACGCATACAAATATTCAATGTTCCGCCGCGGTGGTCTAGTGGCTAAGGTACTCGGCTGCTGACCCGCATGTCACGGGTTCGTATCCCGGCTGCGGCGGCTGCATTTCCGATGGAGGCGGAAATGTTGTAGGCCCGTGTGCTCAGATTTGGGTGCGCGTTAAAGAACCCCAGGTGGTCGAAATTTCCGGAGCCCTCCACTACGGCGTCTCTCATAATCATATGGTGGTTTTGGGACGTTAAACCACACAAATCAATCAATTCAATGTTCGGAACCATCAAATACCTTCAGCTGATTACAGTCTGGAGGAACAGATAAATACATGCACAGCTCTGAAAGGTCTCATAAGTCACATGAGGTACTTTTTGCATTTCTTCTATACAAAGTGCAGTACCATACTAGTGCACCTTCAATCATTCTGTGCGTACATGTGGTGATCTTCTCTTTCAACAATCGTGTCATCGTGCAGCTGATTTCAAATCAGGTGCTTCTCACAAGGTTTTCAGTTATCTTTCCAGCTGTAAACAGAACGCGCGTTATGTTATAGTAAACTGTAAAACGGCGGAGAAGCGCCATTGTATGCCTATAGCTACGAGTATCACAATGAACTATAAATTAAGAATGTGTGCGTTAGAATGCCTCCAAACAACGTATGTGCTACTGAGCGTGGCAGAGAAGCAGAAGAAGCGAGAAGTGAAATAGCAGGCAATACCAGCAGCACTTAATCATGCAGCTTCGATCACCACAGCAACGCACGCTCGATCACCACAGCAACGCACGCTTGAGTTTCTGTCTTGTACGTGAATGGAAATGAGACTGCTGACAGCTCAATGTGTCAGCGTCGCTGGTACCCGACACGAAGTCACATCTCACTGCTACCAACCAGCGCACGCTTGTTATTAGCTTGGCAACACACGAAAACGATTAGCACCGAAGCTAACGAATGTTTCCGTGTCATACAATTCGTGAATACACTTATATAAGTACGTACGTTTTCACACCACGGAAACGTGTTGGCTAGTGCGAGGTTCACTTTCAGCGAGGATGAATACCGATGTTGAAAACAAACACAGTGCAGATAAAAACTCTTCCGTATGAACTACGCGATATTTCGGGCGTCGTATATGGTGTCTATGTTACGACTGAAACTACCGTAGAGTTTTTTCAGCCGATGTTCTTCGCATGTGCTGGTTCATACGAACTAGATGGTAGAGGCCTGCGCTGGATGCAGATGACACCGATCTGATTTGCCTCCGCGGTAGGTGAGGGCTCACGCTCAAACCTTCGAACCTCCGAAGTCTGTTTACACTCGTTTTTAGCACAGAAAGTCACAGATCAAAGCACAAGAACACCAACATGCTCCTTTCGCTCGGCCGACGATTGCACACGGGACCAGCGCTAGCATAGCCGGCCGGCATTCGCTGGATTTGTCGGCGTTGCTCGAACTCGGCACGAAACCGCGTCACGCTGGTAGCACTCGCAGTCGTTCGTCGTTTCGTTGTCGTTTTTGATTACGAAGCGGTCATTCAGGAACGTTTGGAGTAGTTTTCATGCTTGCTTTCAGTCTCGGCTGTGCCTTCGAAGCGGCGGCCATTAGGCACAGCATTCAGAGTCATCGCGGCCTCTGGTTGGTTGGCGCCGCTGTACGCGTGGTGACGTAGCGTACGCGAGGCGAAATATCAAGCCCGGCTTGATCACTCGCGCCTGCTCGCGTATGCCCCTCCGACGTCGACGCCGAGAGGCGCATTTGACGCTTTTGACGCGTAGACGCGAGCGTACGCGTGCCAGTGGTTGGCACTTTAAGAACGCAACGCTTGTTTCGGCGTTGAACTTCAGCAGAACTCTCTGGCCGCGCTTTCTGCCGATAGCGTTCGCTCACTCACCTGGGTAGGTTTTTTTTTCGAATTACCGCTTGCGCTTTCCCGTACTCGACGTGAAGCCCTAGTCTTGAAAAGCTATGTGCTTCGTCAGCTTGTGACAATTGGCACCCGGCATTGCAGTTTACGAGATCTGATGGTAGCGCCAGGACACACAGCCTAGCGAGTAGACTCAGCAAAACCGGACTTGCACGTGCATATCATGATCGTTTTTAGTTGTGGGCAGGAAGTCACGGCTGCTTATGTAAGCGCCCAGGAAGCGTCCCTTGAAAACGCCCAAAAAAATTAGCAGCATATCCAGAGTGAATGATGGAGAGAGGGGCGAAGCATTCGTCCGTCCATTCGTTCTTGCTTCCGTCCGTTCATGAGTCCGTCTGTGTGACTGTCACTGCGACCATCCGCCCGTCCATGTGTGAGTCTGTTCGTGCGTCCGTCCCTGCGTTCGTCCATGCATCCGCCCCTGCTTCCATTCATGCGTCCATCCATGCATCTGTCTGTGTGTCCATTCGTTCATCTATTCAACACTCCAAGTACCACCATCTCGCATCTTTTCATAATATATTCCCATATAGAAGCACCGCCATCCAGCGGACATTCCAAAGACTAAACGAGAGGTGACACACGCACACTTTCTTACGACTTGCGCTTCGGGTCTACTTCCCACCTTTAACCACCTCTAGTTCATGGTATATACTAGTTCACTGTATTCATGGCACTGTGGCCATGAATACAGTGCTAAACCTTTCTACAGTGCTAAACCTCGCTAAACCTTTCTAAAACCAAGGAGGTTACGCCCAGCGAGTATAACGTAGCAACCTTTTCCCGTCAGATAGTGCTCAATGTATATGCCAATGGCTGCTAGTGAGAAATGAGAGACAGGAGAATTCGGCTTATACTTTCTTACAGCTTGTGCTTCGTATATACTTGCCACCTTTCACCACCTCGATTTCATCGTATATACTAGTTCATTGTATTCATGGCACTGCGGCTCAATGCTCGCTAAACCTTTCTAAAACTAAGGAGGCTACACCCAGCGAGTATAACGTAGCAACCCTTTCTTGTAAGATAGCGCTCTATGTACATGCCAATGGCTGCCAATGGGGATCGCAGCATGCGCGTTAACTAAAAGCCAAATGCTCCTGTCTCTCATTTCCCATTAGCAGCCATTGGCATTGTGAAGAAGAAAAAGCATCGTTGGCAAGCAGCATCGCCACCGCTTGGGTACAGGGTGCTGGGCTTCTCTCGCTCGGCTCGTGCTGATCATCGCTGGCATCTGCTTGACCGTTGCTCTGTCCCGATCGTGGTTTCATCGTAGGGCCACCGTCGAAACAGTCGCCAATAAACCCCTTTTCAATTGGTGGAGGGTGCTCACACTCCCGTCGCCTGAACCTGGGTGCTGCCATTCGCCGTCGCCTAAACCTGGAGCTGCGCAACCGAACGCTACCTCCCATCATGGCCACCAACAACGCGCAACCTGGCTCTTCGACTCCATCCCCTAGCAACTCCAGCGTTCTTCGTCTACGAGAGCCCAAGGTCTTTAGCGGAGCTGATGAGACCGACGTTATGGTGGCTAGAATTGGGAGGTGACGCCAGCGCCCGCATATTCGCCGAGCGCGCGCGATCCTCGTTTTCAAGCGCCGCCGCGACGGCCACCACGGCGCTCCTGTCGGCATAGTGATGCGGGCGAAGCGCGCGCTCCGCGCTCTCTCGTCGACTCGCCGCTGGGTTCGCTGGTTCGCCTCTGGAAGCGTGTCTGGGTGTGTGCAGTTTTCCGCGTTGATGTCTCGCTTATGGCAAAATGTATTTAGTTGCTGACATGACAGTGTGAGTGCCGACCTTAGGATGAACTCCAGCACTACGAAAGCGAGGCAACGCCACTGCTTTGCTCCTGGCTGCACGAGCGGCTATGTGTCATCGAGGGAGCAAGGTCAGCGTGCTTCTCTTTTCTCTGTTCCCAAAGACCCTGCCCTCTTCGAAGCCTGGCAACGAGCCGTACCCCGTGCCGACAAGTCGTTGGACGTGAAGTCGGCGCTATGTGAGCTTCATTTCGACGAGCAGTTTATTGAGGGTTTTTACACGCATGTGATAAACGGCGAAACTGTTCAGATTCCCCGAGGGAAACCGGTGCTGAAATCTGACGCGGTGCCAACCATATTCCCAAATGTTCCTGCGTATCTTTCAAAGAAAGTGCCGAAGAAAAGGACGTCAAGAACATCCACTTGCGGCCTACCATCGAAAATTCGGCGTCAGGAACCAAGCACGTCTGCTTGCGAGGAGACAGCTGGCTCGTACAGCACAGAAAGCGACAGTAACCAAATACCTGTTCCGAATGTGCCCGCAATACCCGACGTCCGCAAGTGTGGTCTTCCCAGCGCTTACTGGGCTCGACATCTAATTGCTGGAGCCGACAACGCCACGGTGTTTACAGTTTGCGCACTAGATGGTGACAAGTTGACTATTGACAAGTATGTGCTAATGACATCAGATGAAAACAAACTTCAAGCGACAGCTTTTGTGCAAGCCACAAAAATAAAGACCCTTGACATTACCGACATCGAAATGGCAGAAGAGTTGCTTCGCAACGTCGACTCCATGATACCATGCAGAGGGTTTGGTAAAACTGGTGAATTTGGAGTGAATTTAAAGTACAAGGAGAAGACTTTTGATGGCAGAACCTTCAGCCCATCTTGCCGTGGGGTTGCTCCAACGCCAGAAAAAGCCTGCCCACAATGCAAGCACCTCAGAAGACTACTCCAGAATTTCCAGAATTTGGCAAAACCACCGAAAGGAAGCAATGTGTCCTCAGGACTGCTGAGAAGTCTGCTGGGAGCTGACAACGGAAAGGACCTCACTCCTCGGAGGAAATTAGACGAGCTTCTTGACGTAGGAAACCTTGCCGAGCACATGAAGTGCTCAATGAATACGGCCACGGCACCGAGCATGCAGACATGGTCGTGCAAAGCAGCGATGCCAGACTCATATTCTACATGGCTGGATATGTGGCAAGAAAAAGCGTTGCAAGCACCAAATGTGCAGAGTGCAGCCAGCAGCTCCTACAAGGCGAGAACGATCCATCTCCAGCTGCAGCATCCCTCACGGCTGCTGTTGACCGAGGAGGCCTGCTGTACCCATCAGTCAAGCTCAATGAACTCGTGACCACTCTCGAGAACACTTTTACCCACTGCTTCAGTGTTACAGAAGTCAAACCTGACAGCATCATGGACTTGGTTTCCTTCTTGCAGTTAAGAAAGCTTACACTTGTTGGCTGCCCTGACCACAGTATGTCCCTCACAAACAAAATTATCAAGTTTTATGTTCTTACTAGGCTCCACTTTCATGTGAAAGCCCAGAACAGCAAACGAAACGCTAAGCAGGAAAGAATGAAATTGCTGAAGCTTAGACGCGTGCTCTGAGTTTGATATTGTAACTTTAAGCTCTATTGATTTTTTTTTGCCGAGTGGAAAGTGATTGTATGCCTCTTATTACTTAGTGCCAAGCGATGCGCTGTCTGTGTGCAATGTTTCAATGTTTTAACTACTCCCGAGCGTATGTAAATGTGCGTATTTTTCATTTTATTTATTTTACCCTGTATTCCATGATGTGCAATAGATCTTCCTAATAATATGATGTGCAATAAATATTTGTTTTATTTTCCTCGCCCAGAACTTTGGTAATATTTTTTTTAAAAAAACGCCGTCGCCTTGCACTCCAAAACACTGCAGGGATATGCGAACGAAAGCTTTAATTTGCGCAGATTCAACGTCACAGAAGTCTTGCAGCGGCAGCCAATTTCTTTTAATGCTTGAAATGGCGTTCTATCAGCCATCGTCACAGTGAGTTATCTGAATCGCCAATTTATCTGAATCATGCTTCAGCAACAGCATCTTTGAAAGGTCCGCGCGCTCAAGGCGCGCGCGCGTAACTAGCATCACCATTCCGCCGACAGCGCCACCGCCGCGCTGCTCGAAACGAAGGAGCGGCTCCGAGCTCCCGTTGGCGTCACCTCCCAATTCTAGCCACCATACCGACGTGAAAGACTGGTTCGCTAACTATGAACTGGTGAGCGCAAACAACAAGTGGGATGACGCGGACAAGTTGACTGACGTCATCTTTTACCTCACTGACGTGGCTGAAATGTGGTATAACAACCACAAAAACGACATTACGACGTGGTCCATCTTCAAAACGTCGTTTGCTGACGTTTTCGGCCGACCCGCTGTCCGCAAGTTCAGAGCCGAACAACGCTTGTGGACTCGCGCACAGAAGCCATCTGAATCGTTCACCAGTTACATCGAAGATATTACTGGTCTTGGCAACCGTGTGAACACCGCCATGCCGAGCCGGAGAAGATTCAGCACATTCTCTAAGGGATAAATGATGGCACATTTCAGATGCTCCTGGCGCGCAATCCTGCCACCGTTGCGGAACTTGTGACTTTATGTCAAAGTTTCGACGAGTTGAGCAAGCAGCGCGCCCTGACTCGGCCATTTTTCTCACACGCAGACTCACTCTCCAGTCTTACTTCTGTTCCTGATTACTCACCTACCCTGCAAGAGATCAAAGACTTTGTGTGTGAAGAAGTAGCTCGGCAGCTGTCGTTGATTCCCTTCACGCAGCAGCTGCCGTCCTCTCGTCTGCCCTCACCACTCCGCGACGTTATTGCCGAAGAGGTAGCTCAGGCTGTTTCCATCGCTGCCCACCAGCAGCCTGTGGCCATGCCTCTTCCACATGCGCCGGCTATGCAGCCCGTGGCCGCACCTCTTACTTATGCCCAGGCGGTACGCAGCAGACCCCGCCAGCAGCATTTTCGACCCATGTCTGCACTTGCTTCCCACTCTACCCCTCTTTCGACACCTTGGGCAGCACCGCGAGTCAGCAATTCCTGGCGCACTGCTGACAATCGACCAATCTGCTACGCCTGCGGTACTCCAGGACGTGGCACGATATTGTCGCCGTCGCTTCCAATCCCAGCACAACGCTACTTGGCCGTTACTGTATGACCCGCAGCCCAAGCACTTACCTGCTCCCTATCCCTCACCGCAGTATGGCTACACTAACCTTCCCAAATCTCAGTCACCCCAGCCCCCAGCTCCGACTCACTCTCCCAGCTCGCCGTCTCCTCGCAGGCGATCTCTGTCCCCAATGCGTCCCCGACCCGCTTCCTACAACCAGGAAAACTGAATGCCGCAGTTCCAGAGGCAAGAACTGTGCCGTCGTCGAAATGCCGAAGTCCTCGCACTTCACCTGCTAACGTCGTCGCCATATCTGTCGATGGTGTTTCTACCTTTGCCCTCATCGACACAGGTGCTGCCGTTTCTCTTATAGCCACCCAGCTCTGCCGCTCCCAGCTCAAGTTTCCCGGCTTAAGGCTTCGGGTTTCCCCGAGGCGTTTATCGCTTGCGTTGCTGAGACAATCCGGCGGAATAATAGGGCAGAGCAGAGGCAGCAACAGAATCCGAGCAACACGGATACAGAACGTGAAAGGATAGCCGAGATTCCATACAAACACCAGATATCACACAGGCTCAAGAAAATCGGAAAACGTGTTGGAGTTCTTGTCCTGTTCTCGGCACCGTTCAAATTATTCCACCTCACCAAATCTACAAACCCCCTGAAAACGCAGTCATCAACGGAATTCAGAGTTCAACATAGAAACAGGTATGCGCCCTGCTCCCGGGAAGTTGTCTATAGGACACCCCTTTCATGCAGTGCTTGTTTTGTCGGAACGACTGGTTGGTGTCTGAACGATCGGATGACAGAACACGCTAACAATGTTAGAAAAGGGAAAGATGGATTTCTTGCTCAGCACTGCACTGAGTGCAATCGTGTCCCCCTCTTCAAGGACACAGTGACGCTGTACAAGCACAGAGATGAGCGCACCCGAGTCATTGTCGAAGCCGCGCACATGGCACGCGAACAGGTGCCTTGTATTAGCAAGCCCTCCGTGGCTCTGTCCGAGAAGGAACTCAGGTTGCTCGAAGGTTTCGGTGCGCGCAGGTAGTTATATTATCTTTACCTTTCTGTTTCGTTTTTTTATAGATTTTTCTTTGCTGTTTTTTGTGCCGTTGTTGTTGTGTTTTTGTCTTTGTTTTTCTCTTACTCATGTTCTGCTCTTAGTGCCATCTGGTTTCTATCACATGATTACTGTCTCCTCTAAATATTTTGTCCTCAGCTCAATAAACTCAGTTGGAAGTTAGCGCTCGTGTCTTTTGTATCCTTTTTGTCTCTGTGACGTCGTTTTGTTCTCGCGCTATAACTATCGTCATGCCATACCAACTAGCCCAAGCTGCCACACTTCTAAGTTACATTTCTAGTTATTTGGGCTCCTTTTCGTGTTTCTTTTCGTCATTGAGTCCTCGCAACCCTCATCGCAGTCTCTATTTGCCGTGCGCGCACCTTTTTCTTTTGCATTCGCACCAAGCAGCTCCCTTTGGGCGTTAAAGCCTTGTTTGGAGCTTACCACCCCTCTATCGGCCATGACATACGGGTGTGCAAAATTCTTCCGTCTGAATGGCACCGACAAGAGCGCACGTACCGGGACGCCCTGCATGTCCAGCTTCAACAAACAGATCTAACACCAGGAGTGAAGAAAAGAAAATGGTGAGAATTCTGCGACCGAATCGAGTACGCTGCAAACTGCCTGTAGTTACGAGAGCTCACTAGCCTTCGTGCGCAGCGCCCAACCAAACTCCGGCAATCAGGTGTGGTCCACTCATGCAGCGACGTCGTCCTCCCAGACTACGTCCACAACACCCTCGCCCTATAGGTCCGAAGTTCGCCTGTCGACCGAGAGAGGTCCACACCCGAGCTTCTTCCAATGGTGCACTCTGTTGCTGGCCGCGCTTCATCAGAGGACTTCGGACAGGTGCATCTCAGAAGGCGTCGACGTGCTCCTACAGGTTAAGCCTACCGGCAACAGCCTTCCGGCGCGAAAGACGACCAAGTTTCTTAGAGACAATAAACTTTGTGTCGTGCCTTCAGATAAGTAGGGTGGTTTCGCCGTTCTTCCTAATTGCTTGTACCTGGAAAAGGCAGTCACAGCTATCGACTCTGTTTTCAAATGTTGTACCGACATTCGTCTAGATAGAGTAAAAACGCAGGCCAAGGAAATGTGTCGTAAACTAGAGTTTAAACAGTTAGCGCAGCACATCAGCAAAAGTGACAAAAATGGGCTCAGCATGTTTTTTTCTGCCAAAACACATAAGGTTGATATGCCCTTCCGTGTCATTCTAACAGAAAGTGGTACGTGGCAAAAGCAACTCAGCTTGTTTATTGAGACCCATCTAAAGTGTCTAAAGATTGATGACTCATTTTTTATTAAAAACTCGCAGGCTCTGACAGAATTTTTCAAACAGTCAAATCAATCTAATCTTTTCGGTTTTTCAATTGACATAAAGGACCTATACTACTCTCTGCCTCACAATGAGGTATTAGAATGTATAAGGGATAACATAGAAATTTTCGGAGAATTGAACTTCCAATTAAAAACTGGCATCAGTTCGCGAGATTTTCTTGACCTGGTTTTGCCTGTACCTTACGTCTACTTTAGTTCAATGGAATGATTGCATTTATCTGCAAAAAAGGGTGTTTCAATCGGCTCATGCATAGCACCTCTACTCAGTGATCTTATATTGGCGAAAATGGGCAAAAAACTGCAGGAAAAGTTAGAAGGCTCGCATGTCGTCAAAATATTCAGATACGTGGATGATTTCTTAATTCTTCTAAATTGTAATTCTTCTACGTTCCACTCGTTTTCGACTCAAACGATAGGTGTGTTCGAAGATTGTTTAAAGCCTCTTGTGTTGACACATGAAATGCCCGAGAATGACAAGTTACGCTTTTTGGATTTAAAACTGGTTTTTAGCTCACAGCACATCTGTTGGTGTTATGAACCACGTGCGTAGATACATCTACATTCCTTTTCTTCCGCTCACAGCAAGTTAGTTAAGCGAGGCATAGCATGAACCTGTCTTGAGAATGCCCTAAATAGGTCGTGCGCCTACAATATCTCTGCGCGCTTCAAAGCTCAAGTTTCCCGGCTTAAAGCTTCGGGTTTCCCCGAGGCGTTTATCGCTTCCGTCTAATACAATCCTACGGACTAATAAGGCAGAGCAGAGGCAGCGACAGAATCCGAGCAACACGGGTACAGAACGTGAAAGGATAGCCGTGATTCCATACAAACATCAGATATCACACAGGCTCAAGAAAATCGAAAAACTTGTTGGAGTTCGTGTCTGGTTCTCGGCACCGTTCAAATTAATCAGCCTCACCAAATCTACAAACCCCCTGAAAACGCAGTCATCAACGGAATGCAGAGTTCAACATAGAAACAGGTATGTGGCCTGCTCCCGGGAAGTTGTCTATAGTATTCCCCTTTCATGCGGTGCTTGTTATGTCGGAACGACTGGAAGGTGTCTGAACGATCGGCTGAGAGAACACGCTAACAATGTTAGAAAAGGGAAAGATGGATTTCTTGCTCAGCACTGCACTGAGTGCAATCGTGTTCCCCTCTTCAAGGACACAGTGACGCTGTACAAGCACAGAGATGAGCGCACCCGAGTCATTGTCGAAGCCGCGCAGATGGCACGCGAACAGGTGCCTTGTATTAGCAAGCCCTCCGTGGCTCTGTCCGAGAAGGAACTCAGGTCCCTCGAAGGTTTTGGTGCGCGCAGGTAGTTATATTATCTTTACCTTTCTGTTTCGTTTTCTTATAGATTTTTCTTTGCTGTTTTTGTGCTTTTGTTTTTGTGTTTTTGTCTTTGTTTTTCTTTTACTCATGTTCTGCTCTTTGTGCCATATGGTTTCTATCACATGATTACTGTCTCCTCTAAATATTTTTGTCCTCAGCTCAATAAACTCAGTTGGAAGTTAGTGCTCGTGTCTTTCGTGTCCTTCTTGTCTCTGTGTCGTCGTTTTGTTCTCGCGCTATAACTATCGTCGCATTTTGGAGCAATCCTTGCTGATGAATTTTCTCATTGAGCCACTTTCCCCGTCAGACGACATAAGACAGCGTGGACGTGACATCGTCCACGTCACCCGCCTTAAGCCGTATCATAGCCCTCTGCCTACAGACTCTTAGGTCGCCAGGATGGCTCTTTTTCGGCGGGGGCAAGTTGTGAAGAAGAAAACGCATCGTTGGCAAGCAACATCGCCACCAGTTGGGCACTGGGTGCTGGGCTTCTCTCGCTCGGCTCGTGCTGATCATCGCCGGCATCTGCTTGATCGTTGCTCTGTCCCGATCGTGGTTTCATCGTAGGGCCACCGTCGGAATAGTCGCCAATAAACCCCTTTTCGGCATGTACATCGAGCACTATTTTTTATTGTTTAACAACGCACAGAAGAAATCTCTCACCGGCACCACCTTGGAGGTCAAAATGTTACACTTGTTACGTACTACTTCAACGGCTACGAGGGACGAACCGGTGCCACTATAAAAAGCTTCGCCCCTAAAAAAACTGCATCTCATTGCCGAACAAAGCAGCTCGGTCTGAAATGTGTGGATCTAGAACAAAATCAAAACTTTGATTTTGTTCTTTACCTAGAAAAAAATCAGAACAGATGAAAATATGATATAACAAACTCACAGAATATCAATGGAGTGAATGATGACGAGTGGGGTGAAGCGTCCGTCAGCCCGTCCGTGCTTCCGTTCGTCCATGCGACTATCAATGCGTCCAACCATGCATCCGTCCGCCTGTCCATGCGTCCATCCATCCGTGCGTCCGCGCGTCCGTCAATCTGTCCATCCATCTTCTAGTCTGTCTGTCCGTCTTCCGTGCGTCCATCTATTGAACACTCCAAGTATCGCCATCTCCCATCCTCGCATCCCGCTGGCTACGTACGACAACGACAGAGGATGCACAGACCTCCGCCTCAGGGAGCTTCACCCGTGAAAATCGTGCGAATCTGCTGCGCGTGAATACTAGTTGTTACAGGCGATATAATGACAAGCAGCATATTGTGTAACATGTTCCACGCACCGCCAAAACAAATGATGGGTGGGAGTGACAACAGTTCACGGAAGAGCATCTTTCTTACTCACATTATTTTCGACGGCGCCATCCGCGTACAGGTTGACTTGGTCTTTTACATCATCAGCCATGCGCACTCGTGTTTCTTTTCAAGTGGGGAAAGTGGTTATATTTAGAAGAAGGAAAAGAAAAGAAAAGTGAGCCCTGCAACTGTCTCCATCAGGGTGTGACACCTCAGCAGTAGCTCACAAGAGATGGGGGTGATGAGGGATTAAAAGGATAGGAATAAGGGTGTAGAGAGAGAGATGAGGAAAGCCAGAGAGAGCGACGACAAATCGAGGGGATAGAAGAGATAGGAAAGATGGAAACTAGTCACAGAAGTCCGAGGACAGGGCACGACTTGCGAGAGCTCTTGTCGATGTCATGAGATGGCGTAGAGCAAGTCCAGTCGGTCAGAGCTGCACTGTCGTCGGAGGTCAGCGCCAGGAGATGACGTAGGGCGAGCCCAGTCGGCCAGAGCTACGCTTACGCCGGAGATCGCGAGCACACAACCGGTCGGCACGGAATCCAGCAAGCGAGTCTGTTTCTTTTCAAACCGCTCACTATAATAAGCTCACTTTACATAATTCCTACGTGGATATTTTTTTTCAATAAGTCCGTGCTTCTTTTCACACAAGATTAATATTTCGACTCTGAAGCTTCCCTCGTTTCAAAACTCACAGAATCATCCAGAAGGAAATCCCGATGAGACGCGAAGGAGCAGCGTTGCGCACTGGTGGCGTCACGGGTTGAACAGCATTAACGCGGATGATGCGGTGAGGGCTGGAAACATTGGTTGAAGGAATGGCTGGTGTCTTGTGACTCGTAGACACGTTTCGACGCGTACGTTAGGCACGCGTCACGTTTATTGTGCGTGAACCAACGAGTCAGTGGTGTAGCGAGTGGCGGTCGCTGTAGTGGAGCAAGTGGCGGTAGCGGCAGGTGTTGCGAGTGAATGGATGAGGTGGCAGCAGCGGGAACTGCGGCGAGCGCGCGGCAGGTGGGGGAGAAAGTGGCGTCAGCGCACACTTTGAGAGGAGCATGACGTCAACATGCAGCTGCTGCGTGACGTACTTGGCACCACTCCAACACCTGCGCGAAGACGAACGCGTTGCAGCGGATTCGTACGGACGCACTCACGTACGTTGTTACAAACGAGTCGAAAACCTGCTTCGCACCTGGCCGTACTCATAAAAACATCCAACGTAGTGTTTTGGCACAGCACCGACATCCAAACTTACTGGGAACGTCGCGTTATCTTACCTAGCACGCAAGACTGACGTGTCCGATGCGGGGTGATTGTCAGTCCTACCACCCAATACAGCCAGATCATGGTACAGCAACACCTTCTGTGTCCTGTCCAATCATTTTAAATGCGAAGCATATCTTAGCGAACTTCGGCGACTTTGAGCGTGTCTATCTAGCTATCTATCTATCTATCTATCTATCTATCTATCTATCTATCTAGCTATCTATCTATCTATCTATATCCATCTATCTATCTATCCAAATATCTAGCCACCTTTGACGTTTATCTCTCCTGGCCGTTTCGATAATGGTAGTTATACCAAAAAGGTATGGCATAACATGACTGTATGAAGAACATACTTGACAAGTCATAACATGAAAATCGTGACATGTATGTCATGAATGTCATGATTTACACTTCACGGTCTTGCTGCTCTTGCGGTGGTTTCGTTCACATGATATGTTGCGAAACTGGTATGGATATGACATGGTTGCATGTCGAACACAAACGACAAACCCTAACATAAAAATTATGACATGTGTACATGTAATAACATGAACTACATGCTGCGCTCATGATACACTCGCGGCCGTTTTGCTAGCTGCACATGTACCAAATTTGTTATTACGTGACGCGAACGTATGAAATAGTTAAATAACACATCCAAACATGATAATCACGACACGCGTGTCATGTAACAACTTGACTACATGCCACACTTATGATGCGCTCGCGGCCATTTCGCTAGCTTCACATTTGACCAATTCGGTATTACGTGACGTCAAATAATGGCGAACATATGTGACTGTGCAAACATGATAATCACGAGATGTGTGTCATGTGAGACCAAGACTACGTGCCACAGTCAAGGCGCCAATACATTTCGACGTGACCCGGTGCGCGTGCGCGCCGGCGTTCGTTTCGTCACTGCACACTGGCCCTCCATACCAGGCGCCGGTCCTGTCAAATATTCGCCGGCCCGCGCGGCACTGCGTTGTTTTGATGCATGCGCCCTTCAGGGCATCTGGCGTTTCTCCATCACGAAAAGAAGCAAACGCAGTGCTGTCAGGGTAACACATCTAAAACCAATTTGACTGGGGTTTAATATTGCGTTATTATTAATATATTTCATTACCCGGGCATTCAAAACTCTTTCAATTAGCTTAAACAGATTTGACATGATTGATATCGGCCTTACATTTTTCAAGGCGAATCCTTTTTCCTGCTTTTTAAGAAGTGAAATCACTTTAGACAGCTTCCATTCCGCAGGTATCCAAGCTTTTGTCAAAGAAAAATTCACCAGATTAAGTACTTCCGTTGGACAAATATCGAATATTACTTTTATCATTGAATTTGTTACCCCGTCTGGTCCAGGTGCCGAAGGAGATAAGTGCCTTATTATCTCTGCCAGCTCATCTAAAATAACCTACTTAAAATCCTCGCCTGCCATTGGGTTCACTATGTGCAGTGGTAGAGTTGACATAAATCTATCTTGGAGCCCTTTCGCAATATTTTCTACTAAATCAGAAAGCTCACGGGGGGAAAGAACAGAAGAGTCAATATTTTCAGCGGGTGGTAACATCTTTTGAGATCTTAAAAATCTGAAGAGCGCTTTTTTGTTTTTAGCCCTAAAAAGATACTCATGTCGTTTCATATTATAACCACCTTTTGCTGTACTTACTGTGCGTTTCAAGTCTGCTGCTGCGAATTTATAACCACACCAATTTTTTGGACATTGGTTGACCAGCAGTTGTTTCCATGCAGCTTTCCGTTTTCTATAGCTCCTCGTGCACTCTTCAGTCCACCATGGACTAAAAGAACCTCTTGTGGCCGAGTCTAATTTAAACGTTGCGTTTTTTACTGATCTTTTTAACACTGCACACAGACTCATAGCCCTCATGTCACCTTGTATGTCCTTGTGGTGATCAAAAGTAGCCCTCAAGTCTTTTTCTAATTTTGTATAGTTGAGGAATGAGCGGGCCTTTTCGGCGACATGTATTCTTGGAAAGTTCAGTACAAAACTAATAGGCAAGTGGTCACTGTTAGTAGCACAGTCTAAAGTTTGCCATGAACATATATTTAGAGATGAGCTTGAAAATGTCAAGTCAATTACAGATTTAGAGAGACCTCGGACAAAAGTAGCAGATTGCGAATTTAAACAAGATAAATTCTTGTCAATAGCCCATTCCCACAATCGTTTTCCGCTTAAATCTGTTTTAAAATCCCAGGCCACATGATGTGAATTGAAGCCTCCAGTGATTAATATATCCTTTCTCCAGGCAGAGAACATATCGTCTAGACTTCGTGTGTCTTGCACCCCGGCTGGGAAATACGCATTTACAAACGACAAGGGAGAAGCGTCTGGTAATATTATGTCTACTATCAAAATTTGACAATCTGGAGTCACACAACGATAAGAGATCGTAGCTTTGTAACTAAACTTAGTTGCTATCAAGACAGCAAGCCCACCACCTCTGCTAGGTTGGTCCAATCGAAATAGCCGATAATTTTTTAGGTGAAACTTCTGGCTGGTTGAAAGCCAGGTTTCTTGCAGTGATAAAATATCCGGGGAAAGTTGTGAAGAAAGGTATGATAGGTCTGTGGCTGCGGAAAATATAGATCTGCAATTCCACTGTAATATGGTTAGTGAACCTATTTTGATGACAGAACCGTCGCAGAAACTGCTTGGTCCCAAATGTCCTTTCGCAAAAAGTATTTCTTAGACATGTTCTCAAAGAATTCTTTTTTGGAGAGATGCTTTTTAGATTTCGAATTATGCGAAGAGTTTTTTGATTGGGGAGATCGGGTTCGCTTCAGAGCCTTATGAGAGTCCATATCCATATCTGCACATGCTTCCGAATCATCCGTAAGATCACCGTCTTCCGTTGTTTTGGAAGTCCCTGCCTCAGGAGAAACCGCTCTCTGACATGTTGTCGCACTTTCTATTTACGTACGCTGCGATACCAATGATGTCTGAGGAGCCCAATCGTTCGTAGATGCTACACCTAGAATTTGAGATAGTTGATTGGAAACCAATTGTGCCAAGCTTTCAAAAAGTTTGTTTGCGAGGCGTTCCATTGCCTTTTTCCATAGCCTTCTCTACGGCCTCTGCGATAGATGTTGCGAGAGATGCATCCATGGCGGTGGTATTACGTGCTGCAACACTGGCATATCCTTTGGATCTCTCCTGCATTTCTGCAACGGCTTCTCTCCGAGAGCACCTCTTGCGTTCTACAATATCCAATATGGCAAGCTCCCTTTCTTTTGCTGCACAGTCTGCGGAGGTCAGGGTGCGCTCCATTACATAAGCAGCACCTCTCTTTCTCAGAGCTGCACTCGCGGCTGTCATGATTTTCACCACACAGACGGAATCTAAGAACTGATCGGCACCCTCTGATGCTATGTCCATATCGCCAACATTTCAAACACTGCAGGGGTTTGGGGGAAAGTGGCTGTACCTTATAGATCAGTGGCCATGCCTTAATTTCGGAAGGTCGGACTGTTCCTAAAAAGGTCACTATCACCGATTCCGTTGGTGATTTTATGTTGTCAATTGTACGGGTGCCCCTGTACACTGAAATTACACCCGCCACCGAAAACAAATCTAGCACATCTGCAGGTGTCAGGCTTGTGTCTACACCGCGGACTAATCCTTTCGAGCATGCGAGGTGTGCCGGAATAAATGGGCTTACCGGATGCGCTGTGAATTCGGAACATTGCAGGAGCTCATGAATGCATTCCTGATCTGCGGAACAGCACAGGATGCCCCCGCGACCAAACTGGTGGACCTCAGTGATCTCCTGGGGTGCGAAGGGGCTTTTTGAAGCTCCACTTGAATCGCCTTTGGGTTCTTCATCGGAATACTGCCCCCATCTGTAGGTACCAGCACCACAGGGACACTTCTCGCTCCACTGCGTAACAAATAGTCTATCGGCCAATCCTTGGCGGGAGTGGACGCTAACCAAGGGGAGTGCCCTTGGCCGGGGGAAGAAAATGACATTAAAATGGAATGACTCGCTTCAGCTCGCTTCAGCTGAGAAAGACCAATACAGTTACCGGAAAATAAAGAACTCTCAAAAAACAATAAGGATACTGCCGCCTGATCCTGAGCCCGGGCAGCTTCTTCACAGTCTAGCCTCACAGTCGAAATGCGACGTGGCGTTCCAAGCGTTCCAGAACTCAACTTTTAGTTACCGCGTGCGCGGTAACTAAAAGCCGAATGCTCCCTTCTTTCAGGCCCGATCAGCAGCCATTGGCATGTACGTTGAGCACTATTTTGTATTGTTCAACAACGCACAGAAGAAATCTCTCACCGGCACCACCTTGGAGGTCAAAATGTTGTACTTGTTACATACTACAACGGCTACGAAGGACGAGCGGGTACCGCTATAAGGAGCTTCGCCATTAACAGAGAATTGACACTTCAACGTGACACTGGGTTCAGTGAAGGCTTCATTTTCTTGGCATCTCTCACGGTCGGTACCAACAATGCTGAGGTGGTCCAAAAAGCTTCGTCGTGCCGCCTGGTTCATTGTCGGGGGCCTATTGCGAGCACTCGATAGATGGCTACCGGTGGCAGTGTGTGCGGCACCTCGAAGAAACACGACCAACTCGGGCGACGCCATGTTGCCGACAAGTGGTGCATCACCACCTGAAAACAAGCCACCACTAAGCCATGCCCTTTCTGGCTTTTAGGGGCAAAGCTCCTTATAGCGGCACCCGTTCGTCTCCCGTAGTATGTAACAAGTATAACATTTTGACCTCCAAGGTGGTGTCAGTGAGAGACTTCTTTTGTGCGTTGTTGAACAATAAAAAATAGAGCTCAATGTACATGTCAATGGCAGCTAATGGGGAATGAGAGACAGGAGCATACGGCTTTTAGTTAACGCGCAGGCTGCGATCACCATTAGCAGCCATTGGCATGTACATTGAGCACTATCTGACAAGAAAGGGTTGCTACGTTATACTCGCTGGGTGTAACCGCCTTAGCTTTAGAAAGGTTTAGCGAGCGTTGAGCCGCAGTGCCATGAATACAATGAACTTGTATATACCATGAAAGAACTCGAGGTGGTTAAAAATGGGAAGTAGATACGAAGCGGAAGCCGTAAGAAAGTAAAAGCTGAATTCTCCGCCTCTCATTTCCCATTAGCAGACATTGGCATGTACATTAAGCACTATCTGACTGAAAAAGGTTGCTACGTCATACTCGCTGGGCGTAACCTCCTTGGTTTTCGAAAGGTTTAGCGAGCGTTCGGCCGCAGTACCATGAATACAGTGAACTAGTATATACCATGAACTCGAGGTGGTTAAAGGTGGGAAGTGGACCCGAAGCGCAAGCCGTAAGAAAGTGTGCGTGTGCCACCTCTCCTTTAGTCCTTAGAATGTCCGCTGGATGGCGGTGCTTCTATATGGTGAATATATGATCAAAATATGCGAGATGGTGGTACTTGGAGTGTTGAATAGATGGACGAACGGACACATAGACAGATGCATGGATGGACGCATGAACGGACGCAAGGGTGGCTGCATGGACGAACGCAGGGACGGACGCACGAACAGACGAACTGCGGGCTGATGGACGCATGGACGGTCACACTGACGGACGCATGGACGGACGGAAGCAAGAACGAATGGACGGACGAATTCGTCACCCCGCTCTCTATCATTCACTCCGTGGATATGCTGCCATTTTTTTTTCTATTATTTTCATGACTTGTTGCAACACTTTGAATGCTTTAAAACATCAATCCTAACCATACTGCCTCTTTATGCGGCTGTAGCTTAAGCCTCCTAGCTTTGTACTGTGCAAAATAGTGCTTCATTGCTAAAATAGTTGGGGAACTATTTGCTGTACTTAAACAGCCGTGATTGGACGGGAGAGCTTTACCTTCGGCTGCACTGTCAACAGCTTGTGAAACGGAGCATAGGGAGGGACCCCATCGACTGACAAGACAGTGGTCTCTACAGAGCAACTGCGTATTTTTCGGGCCGAATATTGACGCAGAAGGACGGTTAACTCTTGAATTTGAAACAAAAAAATAAAATAAAATAATCAATTGCAAGATCTTCTCATTGAATTTACAAGAACGTTAGCCTTTCGTACAAGTAAAAAAATATATTACAAGTTTACCAGAAAACACACTTGATTACGAGTAATTGATTACATGTACCACATTACTTAGAACCTTGACGTCAGTGCCATAAACGGGGGTTGCCTCACAGCAACCTTCAAATTTTTTGCGCAGGTAAATACCGTTGTATATATTTCGTTATTTAATGTTTTTTGAAAGTTGGTGATAAAAGGCTTGTGCCAAGTACACTGTGGATTTTTTTTTTCTAACTGGAAATGCCAGTTCTTTTGTATTATGAAGGAGCGTCCACAAATTGCCCACGCGTGCAGTTTGTGAAGCACTGGAGAATGGTTAATAAGACATAGATAATGGAACTTCTTCAGGATCGGCTTCATCCACCAACGTCTATAGTTCTAATCTATGCCAGTACTGTACCACCAGAGCCAATCTTTACCATATCCTGTGGAAACGTCCAGCATGAGTCAGACATTCTAGGGTTGCGGCCTCCAATGAAAACCTTCGGGCGCGTTGGCGGACTGTGCTGCTCAGTTCGGGCCTGGACAAACAACTTAGAGCGATCCAGCGGGCCAAGGAAGCTGCCGGGAGGGCACACTCTCTCCGTTGGCCCCTAGGTGGGAGCCCATCCCAGCAATCTATATATATATTCAAATAGAGGTGTTGTACGTCGGAAAAAGCTTCAGACGCGGCTTGGCAAAATATGCTTTATCAGGCAGGTCTGGCTAATGGCGAGCGGCGTGCGCGAGTTACTACTGCAGTCACCGATCATCGTCGTCTTCTTCATTGCCAGCAGAGCGTCCGTTATTCAGATTGATTAATTCGTTACAATTACTCCCCGCGAAATAAGGAGCCATCCTGGCGACCTATGGACAAGTAAACATGGGAGGGTCGTAGCAGGGCTTAAGTCTCGAGACGTGGACAATTTCCTGGCCACGACGACGTTGGTCAGAAGATGGTTCCAGTGGCTCAATGAGGTAATTCACTGGTGACGTTTTTTGTAGCACACGATATGGGCCGTGATACTTGGGGACCAACTTGGTAGAAAGGCCAGGTGTAGCAGAAGGGACATGCAGCCAGACGAGTGAACCTGGATCGTAGGAAGTAGTGTTACTTGATGCGTCATGGTGGTGCTTTTGGCGTCCTTGGTCTTGGGTTGTGAATGATCTGGCCAGTTTGCGGCATTCTTCAGCGTATATAGCGGCTTGAGACAAAGTCGTGGACTCTGAGGAGTCAGGTTTGTACGAAAGAATGGTGTCCATAGTGCAAGAAGGTTCGCGTCCGTAAAGGAGGAAAAAAGGAGAGAACCCAGTAGTGCTTTGAATGGCGGTATTATAGGCGAACGTGATAAACGGGAGCACTCGGTCCCAATTGGAGTGGTCTGACGAGATATACATAGACAGCATGTCACCAAGGGTGCGGTTGAAGCGCTCTGTCATTCCATTGGTCTGGGGATGATAGGCGCTTGTAGTGCGGTGAACGACGTGTCACTCACGCAGCAATGCTGTGATGACGTCTGACAAGAATACGCGACCACGATCGCTCAGTAACTCCCGAGGTGCTCCATGACGTAATACGATGTTGTGAAGTACGAAAGTCGCAACGTCTTTTGCTGTAGACGAGGGAAGGGATGAAGTTTCGGCATACCGCGTGAGATGGTCGACGGCAACTATGATCCAGCGGTTACCGTCAGCAGTGTTGGGAAGGGGACCATAGATATCGATGCCGACGTGGTCGAATGGTCGGGATGGGCATGGTAAGGGTAACAAGGTACCGCTGGCGTGATAAGGGGGAGTTTTTCGTCTCTGGCATGTCGAGCAGGCCCGAACGTATTGTCGTATAAATCGGTACATGCCACGCCAGTAATATCGGAGACGTATGCGAGAATAAGTCTTCAGGAAACCTGCGTGTCCACATTGGGGGTCGTCATGAAACGTGGAACAAATTTCGGATCGCAGATGACGTGGAATCACGAGTAGCCACTGACGTCCACCGGGTGCGTAGTTGCGTCGGTACAGCACGTCGTCGCGAGTGGCGAAGTGCTCGACTTGCCGACGCAACGAGCGAGAAGGAGGGGAAGCCGTCCGCCCAGCCAGGATGTCTAGAATCGAAGCAACCCACGGGTCCTTGCGTTGCTCTGATGGCATGTCGGCGATGGTGACGGCAGTGGCATCACAGGTTAGCCTTTCGCAGCAGTCCGGGTCAGGGGGTAGGGGCGAACGGGATAGGGCGTCTGCGTCCGAATGTTTCCGGCCGGAGCGATAGACCACGCGAATATTATATTCTTGGAGGCGTAATGCCCATCGGGCGAGGCGACCGCTTGGATCCTTCAGTGACGACAACTAGCAGAGGGCGTGGTGGTCAGTCACGACGTCAAAAGGGCGTCCGTACAAGTAAGGTCGAAATTTCTCTATCGCCCAAATAATGGCCAGACATTCCTTTTCAGTGACGGAATAGTTGATTTCGGCTTTGCTAAGAGTTCGGCTTGCGTAGGCAACGACGTACTCTTGGAAGCCGTCTTTCTTCTGTGCAAGAATAGCGCCTAGCCCGACACCACTAGCGTCGGTGTGGATCTCTGTGGGTGCCGATGGGTCGTAGTGTCGCAGAATAGGCGGCGACGTGAGGAGGCGGCGCAGTTCATTGAAAGAATCGTCACAGGTGGCAGACCAGGCTGAAAGGTCTCTGGAGCCGGCGAGGAGCTTGGTCAAAGGAGCGATGATCGTCGCGAAATTGCGAACGAAGCGCCGGAAGTAAGAGCACAGGCCTATGAAGCTTCGGAGCTCTTTCATGGTGGTCGGTTTGGGAAACGCTGAAACGGCTGTAAGTTTGGCAGGGTCAGGATGAATGCCGTCTTTTGAAACCACGTGGCCAAGGATCGTAAGCTTTCGAGCGGCGAAACGGCACTTCTTCAGATTCAGTTGCAGCCCCGCGGCAGAAATACACGCGAGTACTTTCTCGAGGCGGGTTAAATGGGTTGCGAAATCAGTTGAAAAGACGACAATGTCATCTAAATAACACAGGCAAACGTTCCATTTGAGGCCTCGAAGGATAGAGTCCATCATTCGCTCGAAAGTAGCCGGCGCGTTGCAGAGGCCGAAGGGCATGACTGTGAATTCGTAAAGCCCGTCGGGCGTGATGAAAACTGTTTTCTCGCGATCGGCCTCTGCCATGGGTACCTGCCAGTATCCAGAGCGCAGATCTAAAGAAGAGAAAAATTCGGCTCCCTGTAGGCAGTCCAAGGCATCGTCAATGCGTGGCAGCGGATAGACATCTTCGCGCGTGATTCGGTTGAGACGTTGGTAGTCCACGCAAAACCTGATGGATCCGTCCTTCTTCTTCACCGACACAACTGGAGAGGCCCAGGGACTGCTTGACGGTTCGATTATGCCACGTGTCAGCATGTCGTCAACCTGTTCATTAATGGCACAGCGTTCGGTAGTTGACACACGATATGGACGCTGCCGTAATGGCGTCTCTTGACCGGTATCTATACGATGAACAACAGATGACGCTCGACCTAAGGAAGGCTGATTGTGGTCAAACGAGGCCCGAAAACGCTGTAGGAGCTTGATCAGCTGTTCCTGCTGCCCAGGCGTGAGGTTGCAATCAATGGACTTGCGGAATACATCCATAGGTTCATTAGCGTCAGCTGCGGGTGTAATGGCACAAGTCGGTAAGAATGGCTTGTCTGGATAGATCGGGTCTTCGAAAATACAATTTAAGGTCTCAAGGCTCCCCAGACACTCGCCGCGTAGCAGGATGTATGGGCAAGCAGAAACGTTGCACGCATAAAGTACCGCCGAACCATTGGAAAAGTTGATGACGGCAAACGGGAGGACGATGCTTCGGTGTTGCACACTAGCTATAGTTGGTTGGAACAGGAGCGTCGAGTTAGTGGCAGCAGGGGAAAACACAGGCACTAGGACGGCGGACAACGGCGCGATGTGGACGTCAGCTGCGGCAAACACTTTTGAGGGACTGTGGTGGTCGATATCAAGGCACGGATTCGTCAACGTGAGTTCAGCACGAGCGCAGTCGACGAGGGCCTGATGGGTAGAAAGGAAATCCCATCCTAGTATGACGTCGTAAGATGAACGTGGGAGAACAACAAGGTTGACAGCGTACCAAACATCTTGAATAAGAACGCGTGCTGTGCACTGAGCTGTCGGCGCGACGAAATGGGAGGTGGCTGTACGCAGAGCAAGATTCGTAAGCGGCGTTGTAACTTTTCTCAAATCGCGACACAGTTTTTCACTAATTACAGAAACGACGGCGCCTGTGTCGACAAGTGCACGTACAGCAACACCTTCTACTAGCACATCAATTTCGTTGGGCGGACAAAGAGGAGGTCTTGAAAAGTTCGACGACGACGCAGTTCTTGCCTCCGGAACTGTGGCTGTCAGTTTTCCTCTCGAGCGGGGCTCGTGCGCCGAAGCATCGGGGAGACAGATCGGCGACGGGGTGGTAATGACCGGCGAGAATCGACAGGGCGTCGTGGGGACAATGAGTCGGTGATATGAGAAGATGGTCGCTGGGGATTCTGGGCAGCTTGGTAATTTGCAGAATTCCCATGATCTGGAGGCTGGAAGTTGCGACGGCGACAGTAGCGTGCTATATGTCCCACGAAACCGCATGCGAAACAGATGGGTCGATTATCCAAGGTGCGCCATGGGTTGACGACAGAAGGTGCAGGTGGTGAAACGGGATGGGGTGTCGTGTATGTAGGCAGCGTCGTAGGGTAGGAGGACCCGGTACCCCGGTATGCGCCAGAGACAGGTGGGGCGGGGGTCTAGCAACGACGGCAGCGTAGGTCAACGGCGTAGGGACGGGTGGCGATGGAGGCAGTGCCTGCGTGACCTGTGTCTCAATGACCTGGCGTAAACGTGGGTCTAACGAGGTCACTGGCGCGGATGCTTCGGCCACAAGAGAAAGCTGACGCGCAACTTCTTCACGAATGAATTGTTTTATGTGGGGCAATAAGACGGTGTGATCAGCAGCGACGTCGTGCACGAGGGCGGAAACTTCAGCCGTATCTTCAGCGGCCCTGCGCGTCGAGACACGCTGCTTACGCAACTCGTCGTACTCCTGACAGAGCTGGACAACATCGGTGACGGTCTGTGGGTTCCTAGCGACGAGCATCTGGAAGGTGTCGTCGTCAACTCCTTTGATGATGTGCTTGATTTTGTCGCGTTCGGTTAGAGATTCATCGACGCGCTTGCAAAGAGACAAGACATCTTCAATGTAACTCGTAAAGGTCTCATCTCTGCGCTGGACTCGACTACGGAGACGCTGTTCGGCGCGAAGCCGGCGCACGGCGGGACGACCGAAGACCGCGGCGATGGTGGTCTTGAAGGCGGACCAGTTAGGGATTTCGCCGTCGTGGTTCTTGAACCAGAGGCTGGCCACATCAGCGAGGTAAAAGCGCACGTTTGTGAGCTGTTCGCAGGCGTTCCACTTGTTGGAAGCACTTACGATTTCGTACTCGACGAGCCAGTCCTCGACGTCTTGTTCGTCGTTGCCGCGAAAAATTGGTGGGTCGCGTTGCCGAGGTACGCCAGTACAGTAGACTGTCGTTGGTAAGGCAGCTTGAGAAGGGCCAGGAGCAGTCATGGTGAACGGTGAGGGTAGCGTCCGATTGCGAAGTTCCAGGTTGATGGGAACCCCGGCTCCTCCACCACTTCAAATAGAGGTGTTGTACGTCGGAAAAAGCTTCAGACGCAGCTTGGCAAAATATGCTTTATCAGGCAGGTCTGGCTAATGGCGAGCGGCGTGCGCGAGCTACTACTGCAGTCACCGATCATCGTCGTCTTCTTCATTGCCAGCAGAGCGTCCGTTATTCAGATTGATTAATTCATTACAATATATATATATATATATATATATATATATATATATATATATATATATATATATATATATATATATATATATATATATATATATATATATATATATCGGCTTCATCCACGCAGTGTAGCCGCGCACCCCCTCAAGCATCTGTGGGGATTTTTGAAACTAGGTCTTCAGGACGGCTTTCAGCTCTCCAATGGTAGAGTACCAAGTACTCTCAATTGTTAACCACTTTTTCTAAAAAAACATTTTTGGCAAAATAACTTACCATACTGTGAACTCAAAGATATGTCACCCACGGAAATATGTGAAGGTATTGCTGTAAAAATTTAAACAATCATCAGCAGAAGAAATGCCGCAAATGTCGACGCTGGTTTATGAAAACCACCACCCAACCCGCTGAAGTCCGAGGCTTCACTTGTTTAAGAGAATGGCAGGCGTTGCCAGCGGCCGACTGCCTTGAGGCATGAAGTGTGGCGCCCTCTGCCTCATCTCCGCAATGCGGCCGGACGGAAACTCTAAATCAAGTACTTCACGAATGTCCTGTGGCACGTACTTTCTGGCGTTTGGTGAGCAGCATGTTTCAAGTCAGCATGCAATGGCAGTCGCGGCACAGAGACATTTTTGTTGAGGTGATAGTGTGTATTGGTGCTTTTTTTATTGTAACTTTCACATCCATGTGACAAAAAACTTCGCAAACACTTGTTTGGTCCCATAGCCTAACTGGCTAGTAGAGGGACCAATTGTGTGACATACCTACATACTTGCGCAAGCGGTTACACAGCGACAAAGGACATCAACCTGGATACAATGTTTAAAATAGAAAAAAAGCAAAAACATATGATTGAACTATACAAAGAAACATAGCGCAGAACATAGCTACTTATAGCACAGAATAATAATAGCTAGAGAATAATACTAATCATAATAATATTAATAATAATAATAATAATAATAATAATAATAATAATAATAAATGACTATGCAGACGTATTATTTAGAAAGTTCGCATGAAGTGCATGCTTAATGGCCATCGAAAAATTTCTAGCCTCTTTCACATCAGTCGGTATCGCATTACATATGAGACCGCCGTTAAATTCTATGAGCCTTCGACCGTAGGCATTTCTAGCTACTGGTAAATTAAAATTTGATTCGCTGCCGCTCTTGTACAGTTCGCGGGTAACGTAAAGGTGCTTAATGGGAATGGGTCATCACGTTTTATTATTCCATGCACTATACCAACAACACTAGACACGTGAACAGAGTCCAGCGGAAGTACACGCATCATTCGAAACAGTGGTTTTGCAGTATCCGTCCTGTTTGAGTATGTAATAATCCGGACTGCCCTCTTTTGCAGGCGGCTAATACATTTCAAATGAGTTTTATATATACTGCCCCACGATGCTGTACAGTAGCTCAAGTGACTGTGCACGAATTCAAAATATAGGATGCGCAAAATCGATGCGCCAAAACATTCACGGGCTTTTAGTAGCGTGTGACACCCATATGCTAGCTTGGAGCATGTCTTTTCTATATGCGATTTCCAGTTCATGTCCGAGTCAAACATGACCCCTAAGTACTTAAACGAGGCTACTGCCTGTAGCAGTGCCGTATCTAAAACCAAGTTGAAACCTGCAAAGTCGAGTTTTTTTTTTCCTAGAGTGAAGGACCATGTATTTAGTTTTCTCTGTGTTGATAATTAGGTGGTTTCGTTTAAACCATACTTGTACTCCCTGGAACTCTTCGTTAATTTTATCTTCGATGTCTCTTAAGCTGTCACCAACAAAGATTGTATTGTGGAAGCGGAGGGGACTGGCATGCCTGTGGGGATGCCCTCAGAGGACAATGTTTCCTCTGCTACATCGCTTAAGAGCCATGATGCTAACACATCTGAACGAGCAGTTATTCATTCCGGGGGAGGAAGTTTTCTTCCTGCGGTGGTCAACACGATTTATTCTTCTCAGAAAGAACAAAGTGTCCATGCCTTGCCTTCATTACTGAGAAGGAAGGCTAGTGTTTGTGATTTCACTGAACCTGCATTTAGTAGCGCATAAGTTTTTTTTTATTCTTATATGTGTGACGCTAGATGCGGGAGACGTGGCGTGGCTCATACCCCATGTTTATTCTACTGTCACTTCTTCCTCATCTGCTTCTACCAACCGTCCCTGCCTTCTTACGTCACAGGATTCCCCCTCCCCCCGAAAGGTGGCACCAGTTACAAACTACAACAAATTGAAAAAGAGAATAAACAAAATAATGGCCAAATTCACAGTTTCACATCCCGACGGAGTTTCACAATCTCACTGAATCTTCAAGCTCGACGGAGCAGTCCGGTGAACTCTATAACAACTCTGGTGGGCGAGGCTGACTGTTGCGTTCCGGACAGAGTGGGATACACCTGGATACTAACAGTACTGCTAGAACTCTTGTTCGGGCTGACCATGGTTGGAACGCTTTGTTGCATCGGCAGCTCAGATGTCGTCGGGGTTGTATTTTTCGCCGTGAATGGTGCAATCCTGATGCTTCTTGCTTGCGTGTTTCGCGACAGACTGTGATGGAGTGCCTGAGTGCTTGCGGTTTGCAAGCACTGCTTCTGAGTCTTTCTCGGCGCTTTCCGTGTTGTTGCAGTCGGCGGAATAGCAGGCGCTGGGAGTGTTTCTGGCGACTTTTCTTTGTCCGAAAGTGTCTGACGTCTTGTTGGTTTGGAGATCCTATTTTTTGATGTTCTTCAACTGGTGAACGCGCTTCCATTGAATTTGGCGTTCGCCGATGCCCTCGTTGCAGTCTCTCTCGTTGTTTTCTGAGTTTGTGAACTTCGTTTTGCTTGCTTTGCTGGTGCTGCTCAGGAGATGGCTGTAGTGGCGCCCCTTCTGGAATCGGGCATTCATTTCCTTCAAGGTTTGACGCGTCCTGTAGAGAGCTGATGCATGGTGAGCTGGTGTCTTGCTTATCGGGCATAGTTGGTAATGTGCCATCATTATGCTCTTCAAGGGCTTCTTTGCAGTTCACTGCGAGTGGTTCTTGCGCCTGGTAGCTTGCGACGTTCGATGCGTCGGAGCCTTCAGTGTTTCTTCCACTGTCGAGTGTGTATGGACTGGATGGCGATGCATGAACCCGTGTGGAAGGAGCATGGCTCGACAGGGTATTTTCCCGATGCGCCAAGTCATCTACCATAAATACGGCGTCCTTATAAGGCAAATGGTGAGCGTTAGGAGCGCTTGAAGAACCGCGTGATGAAAGCCCAGATAGTGGACCACGTTTGCCAGACGAAGAGTGAACGGCATCAGGTGGTTGGGCAACGTCTCGGGTCATATGCTGAAGCGATGACTTCGCAAATGCCGACTTTCGTGCAGAAGGGAGGCGCGCTCGAGGGCTGTGTTTTCCCCAAAATACGCGTTGTCGTCTGCCACTGAACTCGTGTGCCACTTCGTCTTTTGTCAGAGGTCGAATCTTGTTGTGCGTTCCAATGGTTGAAGACTGCCTGTAAAATTGACGACTGAGTGCAGTTGTCTGTGGATGGTGGGTTACAAGCAAGTCTTCGTCATAGTCTTCATCGTATTTTTTAAACCAAACGATCATTTCTTGTTTTATCTTTTGCCAAGACTCATCTTTGTCGAATATATGGGTAAGGTAAAATTTGAATGCCTGACCGGTGACGTAGTCGCTGAAGTTCGTAACCATTTCCCGTTCCGACCAAGATGCAGCGGTAGCGTGGAACTCGAACAGGTCGAACCAGTCCTGTACAGGTCCATCGTCCGCTGCTCCGGTGTACTTGGGGATGGGAAGGTCGGTCGATGATTCTGTCATGGTGCTGGTCTCTGTGTGCGGCTACTAGATGATTCCGTAGTCAATGTATGGTCAGGGCGTTTCGTGGAGAGTTGCGTCGATGATGAGACACTGATGAAGTGGCTGGGAGGTCTTCATCCTGTCGACTCGTGTGACGCTAGATGCGGGAGACGTGGCGTGGCTCATACCCCATGTTTATTCTACTGTCACTTCTTCCTCATCTGCTTCTACCAACCGTCCCTGCCTTCTTACGTCCCATATGCATTTGTTAAAATGTTTTTGTTCCTTTTCAAGAATTGTACGTCCCCCTGGGCATATTTTTATTTATGCACGTTTGAATTTCCGTTAATAGGTACAAACAGTTCCTGTCGTGAATTTCAAGGTATACTAAGATATATTAGCAACGTCTTGAAAACAAAAAATGTAACACACAAATGTCTTCTGTGTATGCATGCTTTTTTCAAAAATAAAATTCTCTTCAACATGCGCACACTACTTTACGCTTGCATAAGTGGTACTATTCTATAAAATGGGATTATCTCGATTCGTGTAATGTTCCTTTAACTTGTAACATTTGCATACCCAGTGATCAATTAGAATTGGTGCTCGTCTGTAAGGTGTATACACTGTCTTTATTTGTTTTCGATGTTTCATTTGCGTATGTACACGTTAAGTGTACAATAAACTTCCCTTTCTTTGTGCCAATGTTCTTACTGTGCCCTTGTTAGCATATGATATTAGAGGAATGTTATGAAAGTTTTGTTTTCTGTGCATAGTGCAAACAAACTTTTTTTAAACTGTATGTTTTGATTAATATATATCACCTCGTATATGTAGACTAGGAAGGGTGTGCACCTACTCATTTACCTGAATGCTTATTGCGTAGTGTGAATATAAACTTTTTCCCAACTGTATGTTCTGGGGAATCTGCCACAGAATGAATGAACACAATCGAAGAGTGCGTGCACCTATCATTCACTCGATTTCCGATTTTGTCAATTATAAGTTAGGTGTATTTGTTGGGTTGATTGGACTACAGTTTTCTTTATGAGGAAATCTTAGTTTTTGTGATGTACAGCTGTGAAAATGTGAATGTATTTGCGCAAACAAATTTTTCATGCATAAGTTATGCTCTAATCAAAGTGTAAATATTTTTTTGTAAACAGCCATTTTGTACGTAGTGTGGCGGCGACGCTGTTAAGCAGAGGCGTGCCGCAAGCCTGATTAAGGCGCCTATCCTGATTTCTAGACAATACTTCTCACTGCGTGCAATCAACTCGATGAGCAGCTGGATACTCGTGGTGAAGAAGACCGAAAAAAAGAAGGGAAAGAATACAGGCAAACGTGGCTAGCGATCAAAGAACCAGGGTGCGGGAGGAGAGACCTGTCGGGTTCCAACTCGACATAGGAGCAGGCTCCCACCTGGGGCCAAACCAGTCGACCACCCAGCTGTCCGCGGATGGGGCCAAACCAGCCAGCCGCCCACTTCGGGCCTGGAGTAGTTAGAACTTCGCCAGGACGTTCCCGCCAGGCGAGCCCGGCGCCTACCGCAGCGAGCATCAACCAGCATTCGTGAGCAGCGTGTCAGGAGCCATGCGCGTTCAAGGTGAAATACTAAAGCGGTGAGCTACATTGCTGACCATGGCTGGCAGCCGAACTACCGCGTAATTGGGGCATTGCGGATCCTCACTCTGCATTGTTGAGCCACTCAGCCCTTTCCCGGGGCTTAGCCGCTGCGTTCCCCCTGCGAACTCCTTCTTAGTTCCATTCGGTTGTCAGGGGCAAAGCTTCTGAAGCCGTGGGTTGTGCGTCCAGGATGTGTGTAGTAGTAGTGCGTCGTAATAGTACGTGGCCACCTTTACGGCCGGACTAGAGGAGCGGCACTTGCGCCCTCATTTACATTCAGGTGTAATTCCGTTATTTATGAATAGAAAGAGAGTTGTTTCTGATTAACTAGCCTACAGAGCCGAGTATCGGTGACTTAATCTCTAATAAAATTTCACCTAACTTTGATGTTTACCAAACAAAACTAGTATCAGAAGGATGCACTTTGAGCACTATTTGACCAGAAAATGCTGCCACGTTAAACTCACTGGGCATAGCCTCCTCGGTTTTGGAAAAGTTTAGCGAAAGTTGGGCAGCAGTGCCATGATTTAGAGGCGGTAAAAGGTGGGAGCTAGACACGAGTCGAGGGACGTAGGAAATTGCGCGTGGGACACTCTTCTAGTCCGGCCGTGCCATTTCTCGCTTACTCCTTGAAATGTCCGCTGGATGGCAGTACTTCTATATCATGAATATAGGATGGAAAGATGTGAGATGGCGGTACTTGGAGTGTTCACTAGATGGAGGGGCGGATCTACAGACGCCCAGACGGAGAGCCAAACAGATGCACGGATGGATGGATGGACAGATGAACGGACGCATGGATGAGTGAACAGATGCACGGACGGACACATGGACGGATGTGCGAAAGGATGGACGCACGGATGCACGGAAGGGGCGGACGGACGGATGGATGGATGGATGAACGCACAGAAGGACGGACGCATGAACAGACGCATGAATCAACGCATGGACTGACCGAAGCAAGAGCGAACGGACGGACGGAAGCGCAGGTGGACTAACGAATGCTTCGCCCTCCTCATCATCATGCACTCCGTGGATATGCTGTAATTTTGTCTTACTTTTCTTTCAAACTTTTAGAAAATGTTCTATTTTCCTAACCAGCTCTAGAGTTTCACCATCTTTTCTAAGTATATATTACTTTGTTCATGCATACATGGCCTCGTTATTGTCTCTATGACGGTTAAGTTATTGCGATTTTTTTAACAAATACGAGCGTTTTGTTTAGCGCTTTTTCTCGCCATATACAGCTCGTTACATTCCTACATTTACAGGCAAAGGAACACAAACACCTTAACTGTCATTTGGTACATGTTCCACGAAAGACTGATACGTCAAAGCAGTTGTATTAGAAACCTGGGATAGCTTTACTCGATATTACATTAGTATTTTGTCGTGCCCCCTTTTGAAAAAATTGGCAGATCCCACGTACAGTTGGAATGAATGATATGCGAAGCACGAATGAGAAATGTTGATATGCCAGTTTAAAATCAGCTCAACGTTATGATGTGGAGGTACATGATGCCATGCATGACTTCTGTGGCATGATTATCACACTTTGGAAGTGTCGTTCAAGTTCTCCATCTATTCACGTCTTGTGATACCGAACTTAGTATATGTGGAGCTGGCTAAACGGCCGCGAGCACGCTATGAGCGTGGTATGTTATGTTCTTACATGACATGCGTGTCAAAATTATCCTGTTTGCACCTGTCAAATATTTTGTCATCCAACAAAGTCGTCCAACAAAGCAAAATGGCTACGAGTGCATCATGAAGGGTCCAATGTACTCCGATGTAGCGTGACGCACGCGCACGCGCTGGGCCCTGCGACGCAACGTTAGCAAACGTGAGCACTCTATAGTCTGACACAAGGCGCGACCATCGTTCGTCGGTGCGGCCCGACCACAACCAACGCAATATCCGACATGCTGCATTTCGCGCCGATGCGTTACCCAGACAACACTGCGTCTCCCTCTTTTCGTGACGGAGGGACACTGGACGCGCTGAATAGCGCATGCGTCAAAGCAACACACCACGGCGCGCGCCCGCGAGTACATGGCAGGACTGGCGCCTGGCGTGGCAACGTCGGCGTGACGCGACGAAATGAACAGCGGATATCACGCGCACCATGTCACGTCGAAATGTATTGGCGCCTTGACTGTGGCAAGTAGTCATCTTCTCACATGACACACATCTCATTATTATTATGTTTGCTCCAGTCACATATCTTCGTAATTTATTGACGTCGCGAAATAGCAAATTTGGCATGTGTGAAGCTAGCGAAACAGCCGCGAGTGCATCACAAGTGTGGCATGTAGTCATGTTGTTACATGACATGCATGGCGTGGTTATTATGTTTGTATGTGTAATTCACGTATGTTGTCCGTTCGCATCACGTAATACCGAGTTTGGTGCATGTGCAGCTAGCGAAACTGCCGCGAGCGCATCATGAGCGTAGCATGTTGTAATGTTATTATATGACACGCATCTCATGTTTATCATGTTTGCACCAGTACCGTGCCTCCATCATCATTTACGTCTCGTAATACCGAATTTGGTATATGTGACGCCAGTGAAACAGCCACGAGCACATCATAAGGTTGGCATGTAGTCATGTTGTTACATGACACGCATGTCATGATTTTCATGTTAGGGTCTGTTGCTTGTGTTCTTCATGCAATCATGTCATACAACACCCGTCTTGCAACGTTCCATGTGAACGAAACCACCACGAGAGCTGCAGGACCATGAGGTGGAGATCATAACATCCATGTCATGATCTTTATGTTACGACTAGTCAAATATGTTCTCCATGCAGTCATTTTACGCCATACAAAGTTTCGTATCAATAACATTATCGAAACGGCCAGGAGAGCTAAAAGTCATAGGCGGATAGATAGATAGATTAATTGGTTGATTGATTGATTGATTGATTGATTCATTCATTCATTCATTCATTGATAGATAGATAGATAGATAGATAGATTGATAGATAGATAGATAGATAGATAGATAGATAGATAGATAGATAGATAGATAGATAGATAGATAGATAGATAGATAGATAGATAGATAGATAGATAGATAGATAGATAGATAGATAGATAGATAGATAGATAGATAGATAGATAGATAGATAGATAGATAGATAGATAGATAGATAGATAGATAGATAGATAGATAGATAGATAGATAGATAGATAGATAGATAGATAGATAGATAGATAGATAGATAGATAGATAGATAGATAGATAGATAGATAGATAGATAGATAGATAGATAGATAGATAGATAGATAGATAGATAGATAGATAGATAGATAGATAGATAGATAGATAGATAGATAGGTTAACGTTCATTGTAGTTAGGTGTCGTCCACTGAAGTTGATTTATGCAGCCATGTACAGGACTACCATCGTCGCGAGCCCAACTACTTCAAATAATTTACCACATCTGGCTTGGCTAACACTTATGTAGCTTTTGGCATCGTCACGCAAGTGTAAAACACTGGCTATACAAAACATATTCAATAGTAAAATATGCTTATGCGTGCAACAATTCTACACCTCTTTACTCTCATTTCGTAACGTTTCCCTAATTAAACACGGTCACCTTCCCTCCGCATGCTTCGCATAACGCCGACTTCCAAGGTACATGAGATATTTTTTAACATTTTTGTCAAATTTGTTTCTGCTTTCAAAGCCTGAAGACAACTGAAATACGTTTTTATGTCATTTTCTCACGTTCGGGCGTTTCCATGTCTCTTTCGTAACAGATACTGGAATATCAAGAATGATGCATAACTACAATACCGTATTGAAGAAGTTTCACACTGAATGGAAAAATAAGAAAACGGCTTTGATTAAGGCCGTATTGCCAAAAAAAACAGAGCCCTAGTTGTATCTGTCCCTAAAGTATTGTTATCGGGCTGCATGTCTTCTTTGGGCTTCCTAGCAGCTCTCGTCAGCATCTCGAAAGTCGAAAAAGAATGGTTATGTGAAACCTTTTCAGTTTTGAACGTTTTTCTGATATGTCTGATTCTCTACAAGCGCTTTTCCACGAACTGCGGCCTCATCAAGTGTGAGGCACACAGGACGGCTTAATTCTCTCCAATGGTAGGAGTACCAAGTACTCAATATCTTTGGAGACTTTTAAAGCGAAAGCTCTTATGAGATCACAACTCGGGTCACACACAGTTTCATGTTGTCCGCCGCTGCCGCCAGTGTGAAGTTTTATTTTCCCTTCACATCTCGTGAAATTTCCATTAATGACACAGTGGAGCTTGAACCAGGGTCCACTGGGTGCCGGCTTAATATTCTACCATTGAGTTACGCCGTTGCTCTTAACTTGTTGTCAAGCTTGCTTTAGGCAGACATGACCTAGCACCAATGGCACAGTGGGGCTCGAACACGGGTCCGCTGGGTGCCAGCCCAGTATTCTACCACTGAGCTACTCCGTTGCGTTTGACTTGTTGCCAAACTTGCCTTAGGGAAGCTTGTAGTCCGGAAAGCAATCGCGTTAATACGACTTATAAAGTGTTTTACAACAGCGAAAGAACAATCAGTCGTCGCACAATGCGATCAGCATAACGAGTGGGATTTCAAATGCTCCAACCCATTACAAAAGCTTGTTCGTGTTTATCTATTAACTGCGGCGCATACCCAAATCAGCCATGATTCCTCATCGTCGTCAGCCGCTGCATGGACAATTGGCACAATATTCCTAGAAAGTGTTTAGCGGATACCACGCTTCTCAAAACAATCACAAAAAATAGTATAGCGAATGCACTCCTACTACCCAAAAGTGTATTATAATGCCCTAGTGGGTACCAAGTAAATGTGCTTCAAGTATTTACCCAATCAGTGTTTTGAAAAGGCTTTGAAAAGGCTCTTCGAACTTTCGTTGTGACTGTGCTGCGCCTACCGCGCAGGCATGCCGTTTTTAAATGCGGAGCATTTCTTAGTGAACTTCGGCGACTTTGAGCGTATCTATCTATCTATCTATCTATCTATCTATCTATCTATCTATCTAACTATCTATCTATCTATCTATCTATTTATCTATTTATCTATCTATCTGCTTGTCTATCTATCTATCTAGCCACCTACGACATTTAGCTCTCCTGGCTGTTTCAATAATGGTATCAATACCAAACTTGACATGGCATAACATGACTGTATGCAGAACTTATCTGACTAGATATAACATGAAAATCATCACATGTACGTCATGAATGTGATGATTTACATTTCATGGTCCTGCAGCTCTTGCGGTGGTTTCGTTCACATGGCATGTTGGAAAAATGGTATGGCATTGCATGATGACATGGCGAACACAAGCGGCAGACGCTAACATGAAAATCATGACATGTGTGTCATGAAACAACATGACTACATGCCACGCTTATGATGTGCTCGTGGTCGTTTCGCTAGCGTCACATATATCAAATTTGGTATAAGAGTACGTGAATGGATGACGAAGGTATGTGACTGTGCCAAACATGATAATCATGAGATGCGTGTCATGTAACAGCATGACTACATGCCACGCTCATGATGCACTCACGGCCATTTCAATAGGCTCACATGTACCAAACTAGGTATTATGCAACGCGAACGAACGACTAAGGTAAATGACACATCCAAACATGATAATCGCGACATGCGTGTCATGTAACAACATGACTACATTGCACAGTGATGATGCGCTCACGGCTGTTTCGCTGTCTTCACATTTGCCAAATTTGGTATTACGTGACGCCAATGGATGCATGAGGAAGGTATGTGACTGGTGCAAACATGATAATCCTGAAATGCGTGTCATGTGAGAACATGACTACATGCCACAGTCAAGGCACCAATACAATTCGACGTGACGCGGTGTGCGTGCTCACCGGCGTTCATTTCGTCGCGTCAAGCCGCCATTTCCACGCCAGGCGCCGGTACTGCCATATAGTCGCACGCGCGCGCCGCGTTGCGTTGCTCCGACGCATGCGCGTTTTAATTCGTCCGGCATCCCTCTGTCACAAGAAGAGGGAGACGCAGTGTTCTCTGGGTAACACATTGACGCGAAATGCAGCATGTCGCATTTCGCGCCGGTTGCGTCGGGCCGCGCTAATAGAGAGTTTTAGTACTGCGGAATGGTGCTACGTACGCATCACGCAAGCGCCTTGCGTTACGTGGCGTCGTTTGCCACTAATCGGCTTTTAGTACGCCGTCGTACGTAACGAGCGTAAAGCGTGTTGCGCCATCTGGTAGATCAAAATAGAAGCACGTGTTGTTGACAGCCAATGTGAGCCAATCCAAGTGTTATAGCCATATTATGGCCATATTTTAAGCCACAGAGCCGGTCGGTGCTTGCCTTCGATGCCGCCATTTTGCAAAACGAAGTCTCGCGCTGTCGCGAACTTGTTCGAGAGCGGCGCGATCAGCTCATACGTACGCACGCACGCATCTCATGCGTGCGTACGTAGCAGCTGCGTACGTAGCGCGATACGTGCGCGTTGCGGTCTGCGCATGCGCACTACGCAGAACGTGGCGTCCTTACGTACGCAACGCCGCCACGTACGCAGCGTACGCAGTACTAAAGCTCTCTAATGAACGCCGGTCGTTCCTGGCGTCAGACTACAGAGTGCTCGCGTTTGCTAACGTTGCGTCGCAGTGCCCAGCGTGTCCACACGTCAACGCTATACATTGGAGCGTATTGAATCCTTTATGATGTGCTCGTGGCCGTTTCGCTAGCTCCACATATACAAAATTTAGTGTTGCGTGACGTCAATAGATGACGAAATGAAAATGGCAGATCCCACGTACAGTGGGAATCGATTGATATGCGAAGAAAGAATGAGAAATGTTGATGTGTCACTTTAAAATCAGCACAACGTTACGAGGTGGAGGTAAATGATGCCGTACATGACTTCCATGCCATGGTTATCATGTTTGGATGTGTTGTTTACATTCGTCATCTATTCACGTCACATGATACCAAATTTAGTTTATGTGAAGCTAGCGAAACGGCCGCGAGCACGCTATGGCCGTAGTATGTTGTTATGTTGTTACATGACACGCGTGTCAGGATTTTCATGTTTGTACCAGTCATATACTTCGTAACCACTGACGTCACGTAACACCAAATTTAGTATATGCGGAGCTAGCGAAATGGCCGCGAACGCATCATGAAGGGCCCATCACGCTCCAATGTAGCGTAGACGCGCGCGCGCACTGAGCACAGCGACGCTACGTCAGTAAAACGCGAGCACTCTGTAGTCTGACGACTGGCGCGACCTGCGCGACCAGCATCCTTCAGCGCGGCCCGATGGCAACCGTCGCATTTCGTGCCGATGCGTTACCCAGACAACAGTGCGTCTCCCTTTTTTCTTGACGGAGGGATGCCGGACGCGCTAAAACGCGCATGCGTTGAAGCAACGATGTGTAGCGCGCACCTGCGAGTATACGGCAGGACTGGCGCCGGGCATGGCAACGCCGGCGTGACGCGACGAAATAAACTTCGGCGAGAATGCGCGCCGCGTCAAGTCGAAATGTATTGACGCCTTGACTGTGGCATGTAGTCATGTTCTCACATGACTCTCATCTCATGATTATCATGTTTGCACCCGTCATTCAAATACCTTCGCCATTCATTGGTGTCACTTAATACCAAATTTTCCATACGAGAAGCTAGCGAAACGGGCACGAGTGCATCATGAGCGTAGCGTGTAGTCATGTTTTTACATGACACGCATCTCATGCTTATCATGTTTGCACCAGTCACATACCTTTGTCCTCTATTCACGTACCGTAATACCAAATTCGGTATATTTGACACTAGCGAAACGACCGCGAGCGTGTCATGAGCCTGGCATGTAGTCATGTTGTTACATGACACGCGTGTCATGAGCATATTTTATTGGAATGTACAAAGATAGAGGACGCCAATGCTGTCTCTCGAGAACAGCTTGGGGCGTGGTGGAGAGCCGCGCTGATCAGCTGAGATCGAGCATACCAAATATGGGCCATCCAGCGAGGACGGGAGGCGGCTGAGAGACAGGGTCTCTCCACCGCACCTGGCACAGCTTAGGCCCATGCCTCGGTCCGCTGGTTAAATAAAGTTTGTTCATTCACTCACAGGTGGGAGGCGGGTGCTTGCAACCAGCTAATGCAAGCTCGAGACGCCGCGTTCATATTGGCGTCGGGAGAGGCTCCGCATCTCGCTCAGTCACGTGGCATGTACATTAAAATTTGTTTTAAATATGTTCAAGGCTCTATCTCACCTTCGAAATTCAGAGATGTTCTGTATGGGCTAGGCAACTCTATCTAGCTTATTATCATACATTCGAAATGTGGCCACAGTGCTTCTAGAAGAGGCTTAGCTGCAGCACTGAAACCTCTCTCTATGTATGCGCTGGAGGGAAGTGTGCTCAAAAGTACAGAAACGATCGTACTACGGGTGGTAGCAGGAACGCCTATCTTCGACGCTAGCGGCTGTGTACCGTGTAAAGCATTACGCCTGGCAGTTGTTGACATTTGGTCATGTGATCCAGGTAAGCGCAAGGAAATGGTGAAAAAGTTGGCGCTGTAGCAACCCCTGATCAATCATTTGAAAGAAGTCCCTACGGTACGGTGGCATAATTTCCGCAACGAAGACTGCCATAAAAGGCTGCTTATAGCTTGATTTTGATGCAAAAAGGCAAGTTCTTTCGGGCAGGCGTTTAGAAGGAAATGTAATTCAATTACTCAGAACGTTGCCGTTTGAAAAAGTAATCGAACGTATTAAAATATCAAGAAAAAAGTTGCAGTTGAACAACAGTAATCGAGCCCACTTAACTCATTACGTGCAGCTCTGACAGTGAACAGGAGATGCGGAGTCCCTCATCACTTTTTAAAGTTTTGCACGTACAAATGTCGCTGTTCTTAATTTCTCATTTTATTTTTCTGATTGCTTCGCTTAAAATACTTGCGCCAAGTACGAAACGACGTGCCCTGCTACCTCCGAATGTTATTTTTTTAATATAAACCAGCATCTAGGAAGTGACCGGCATGTGTTGGCTGTGAATAATTGCAGAATGGTTTTCGAAATATCGGTAATAAAGCTAATTGAAAACCAACTCCATCCACCACAGCCCTCGCGACGGCTTTATTTTTTCCTGTAGTAGAGTGCCTCTTACTATGAATCGTTAACAACATTTTCTCAAGACACATGTAGTAAAAGCACCTGTAAATTATAAGGTAACGAAGACTGGCGGTCACAGTGCATCAGATTCAAGATTCCGAGCATGATCCCGCTGTTCTTTTTCGTCCCCGATACTCTTAACTAAGGTCTTTGGGTTAGATTGTAGGTAGTGTTTGAGAGCGTCCTTTGGCTGGTGGGTGCGCGTCATGGCAAGCCAGCCACGAAAGAACGCTTTAGCCTTTAATCTCGTCATCCCTGAGTGCAAAAGTCATGAAGGCGACGTATTCGATAGCAGGGATCGAAGAGATGTACTGAGTACAGCACTTCGGCGACCAGAATTATCAAGGCGCCGTTAACAGAGAAGCGGCTCTGGCCCAAATCATCGACGCGTCGCACCTCAGCATCAGAGGAGAGCGCGTTGCGGTCGGGCCTCTGAAGGAGCCCCAAGTCACTCAAGACACCGTCCAGTTTCTGAAGAGTGGCGTCCCAAGTGAGGTCATCACGCATTCATTGTTTCTCTACGGGAAGGTGCTGCACATCAGCACAAGATGCATGGAAGTGTGCCCAACTGTGACCACTGAACGCGATAAAACCGAATCGAAATGGGGATCTTGTCGCCTGTGCCCAACTATCTCACAGTCCTAGTCAATCAGTCAACAAACTTTATTTGGGTCCTTTGGAACTGCAGAGGCTTAGTTGCGATCCGCGCCCACGTTGGGGCCAGGGGCCGGCAGACCATGGTCCTTCGCCTATTCACGGGCCATTCGGACAGCCCTTAGTTGTTTATGGAGATCGCCGCTTCTGAGGATTTCCACCCAATACTCTTGTTAACAAGTGACGCTTCTTTACCGGCTAAGAACTGACTCCGCATACACACCGGCTTGGTCATTCAAGACTGGGGAGTCACTTCCACGTTTCGTGTCATTTCTGGTAACATTGGTGACATCGAACAATTCAGTTGACTGTGTGTGGCCTCAGTTTGACAGTTGAAGAACAGAAAGGGTACGCAACTTACAGAAAGGTTGTCACAAGCACGGGACATTTGAAGACGTCACTTTTCTTGAAGGGCCCATGGCAACGAAGCGGAGCGTGCAACGGATACGGTGGCTTTCCTGCGAAACACTTGGCTCAGCGACATTTGGTGACGGACCCCTGTAATTCAAGAGATGCTCACGCGGAACAATTGCTGGTAATTCAGGCCAGGCTGAACCCGCCCGTTGCAACATCGCAACCACCACCACAAGCACTTGTGGAGACGCTGTCCAAAGATCACGAAGCCTCCATCTATATAATCTAACTGCACCACGAGTGAGACAGCCTTGCGAATAGATGACGACAGCACCCCCAGCGACAGCAGCCAGGACAGTTTGGATGCATTTGTTCCGTCCTCGCTCAAGATTTTCGGCACCAAGCTTCACCGGGTATCCATCAGTGACACAGAAGCCCCAACAAAGACAGAACTCCCCTGAGGTCTCCAACGAAGGCCCAGAAGCCCCGTGCTTTCAGTGGGTCGCTTAGTCGTAAGAAATGACTGAGCAGCTGCTCTTTCGGCACCAGCTCCCGCGTCTGATGGATATAGTGTATGATAGTGTATCACGTAGTATCCAGGTTATTCCTTGGTATTTATAATGGTTACGGTACTGAATATTATATCATTGAACGTTCATGGTTTTTGCTGTGTGGCAAAGCAGACTAAAGTTATTAGTATAGCCTGTGCTACAATTTGCGTTGTGTTGTAGCTACAAAAAACTAATTTCATCTTGCCATCGCGCACGCTGTCTTTTAAACAAAACTTCAATTTAGACTGCTATTTTTTTCGCGACTACTTGTATTATGAATCTAGGTATTATTACATTTATACCGGCTTTATTGAGGGGTTACCCTGTCTTTTATGACAATGTGGTTATAGTTTCTGGCTTTAGACTACATCTGTTTTTCTGTTATATTGAGGATACTGTGTCTTTGGCACAGCACAAGCTGTACATTCTAGTAATTTTTTTCTTGCTTAGATCTTTTTTTCTCAATGGTGGTCACGTTATTTTTATTGGTGACTTTAATTGTGTGTCCAATACGTGAACCAATCCTGTTTGGTGTTGGTATGCTTGATATTCACAGAGCTGCCACGCCTTGTCTAGTACTTTTCATTACTCAATGCACACAATGTCGCACACGAAATTACTTTTGTTTGGTTATGGAGGCACGAGCTATCTTCAAGCAGACTCGATCAGGCTTCTATTCAGCGGGCTTTAGATGCGGTTGTCTTCGATTTACGCGTTCTACCCATGCCACCTTTTACTCTGCACATCTCTGACCGTAGTCCAATTTTCTAGAGCTTCAAATAAACTTTTAAATGCAAAGCATTTCTTAGCGAACTTCGGTGACTTTAAGCGTATCTATCTATTTATTTATCTATCTATCTATCTATCTATCTATCTATTTATCTATCTATCTAGCCATTCACGTTTGGGTGCTCTCGTGGACACCCCCTTCACTTGGCGTGAAAAAAAATTAACATGTGAAGGTAAGATGATGTGGCGAATATGGCGCGCTGGTCAAGACACGAATAACGCCAAAACCTCGTCGCGTACGTCATCGAACACTTCTCGCCCAACAGTGGTACATACCTACACTGGGTATGTGCCTATGGTATGCGGGTATGTGCCACAGCTTTTTAGGGGCGAAGCTCCTTATAGCGGCACCCGTTCGTCCCTCGTAGTCGTAGTCGTAGTCGTAGTGTGTAACCAGTCTTACGTTTTGACCTGCGAGGTGGAGCCGGTGGAAGATTTCTCTTGTGCGTTGTTCAACAATAAAAAATTCATAGCGTGCGCATTACCTAAAAGCCGAATTTTCCTGTCTCTCGTTCCCCATTAGCAGCCATTGGCATGTACATTCAGCACTATCTGACAAGAAAGGGTTGCTACGTTATACTCGCTGGGCGTAACCTCCTTGGTTTTAGAAATATTTAGCGAGCGTTGGGCCACAGTGCCATGCATACAGTAGACTAGTATATACCATGAAGTCGAGGTGGTTAACGGTGGGAAGTAGACACGAAGCGCATGCCGTAAGAAAGTGTGCGTGTGCCAGGTCTTGTTTTGTCCTTGGAATGTCCGCTGGATGGCGGTGCTTGTATATCGGGATTATATGATGAAAAGATGCGAGATGGTGGTACTTGGAGTGTTGAATAGATGGAAAAACGGACCCACAGACAGATGCATGGACGGACTCACGGATGGCTGCACCGACAGATGGGCGCATGGACAGACACAGGGACGGATGCGTGGACGAACGCAGGGAAGGACGCACAGATGGTCGTGCGGACGCACGAACAGACGCACGCACGGACGGGCGAACGGATGCACGGACGGTCACACAGACGAACGCATGAACGGACTGAAGCAAGAACAAATGGACGGACGCATGCTTCGCCCCACTCTTCATCATTCACTCCATGGATATGCTGCCATTTCTTTTTACACTTAGTATCTACCCAGAGACGACGAGAACGCACATTGGCAGTTTTAACCCGCGAGCGTTCAGCAGTACCTGACAACGGTAGCGTCTACCCAACGAAAACATAGAACAAATGCGGTTCCAGCTGGAATTGAACCAAAGCATTCTGCGTGGCAATGCAGCATTTTACCATAGAGCTACGCCCATTCTCTGAACTACTTTTCAAATAGACATGAAACGTCAATAATGGTTGTTGTGCTGTCCACCCAATTTCATAAACATTACATATGTACTCTTTTGAAACATACGTCACGTAAGGTTAACGTCAATTGTAGTCAGGTGCTATGTTCTAAAGTGGATTTATGTGTATATAGCAGTGTCCAGCAGCAGCACCTTCGCGAGCATCAGCAATTCATATCACCTTCTGGTGTTGCTACTACGCATGTTCCAGTTGATATCGTTGCGAAAGTGCAAACAACTGATTATATAAACGTCTGCAACTCTTCAACATATGTCTGGGCGTGCAACATTCGTACATATATCCAGCGGTATTTGAAGACGTGTCTCTCAATAAAAAAATTGCAACACGTCACCTTCCTTCGCACGCTTCGTATAACGTCGATTCTCAGGTACGTGGGATCTGCCAAATTTCTTTTTCGTAGAAACCATGGTGCCTTGATGCTCGCGTCCTCCAGGACCTGTGCCCTTGTGCAGATCTTTAACGGGCAATACGTGTGTTTCTCTCTGCGTCTGGTCCAGATTGGGACACGATTAAAACGCAGTGGCGTCTACACTGCTTTGTTGAAGTAGGTTCGCTTCGTCTTCGCGTTTATGATGGGCTGGTCAATGCTGCGAAGTTACACATCACCCTGCGCACTGAAACGCCATCTCTCCTAATGCAATCTCGGCAGCGTGAAATGCGTGAACGCTTCCAACACTTGAATGCTGCCTCGTATGTGGCGGTGGCTGCGTGTTGTTGTAGGTGCACAACGAGGTGCTACGTCCTGCGGGGCAAGCCTTTTGGGCGGTCACAGTGATCTGTTCCCATAACCACGCACATACCACCTGCACTGCCGCTGCCTACGCGTGATCAATCTCTTTTAGATGTCAAGTGTCCTATGTTTGAGCTCAATCCGGTGGTGTGCCACGTAAGCACCCTAAAGGCGTGTTCCCACTTGGCCTCGAAGGGAGTGAAAGCGGCAGGACTCACCGGACGTTCACTTACTTCACCGCCTAAGCGGCCGGAAAACGACGTCCTGAGACCAAAACGAAAAAAATCAGTTCGAGACTGGTTCTCCCGCAACGCGAAAGCAGATCGTATTTCCGCTTCGGATAACGTAGCACAGTTCACTATAAACACACACTCATTTGAGCCGATAGGGACATGAAAAACCTAAGTACAGAACATGTCACAGCTATACACATCCGTGAAATTTTCCTGCACGAGCAGAAGATTGGCATTGACAGTAAAGTCGCCTGAACACAGTGTCAGGTGGGGTTCCAAAGGGGAGATAACGAGGTGGCACACAGTATTTGAAGTGGCACACCTCGAATACTGGAGTTCTACCCTGTCGTCTCCGTCCTCTTTTGCGTGTATCTCCCTATCTAGGTAACCACCTCTACGATAATTTGTCACCAGGCTCGCATTCAAAAATTACACGTCATCGGTGTTTCCTCAAGTACATAACCAGGAAAGACTGAATGATGTCACCCCTCCTCGTATTTTTATTAACCTCGCCCTCATCCGATCCCAAGAAATGTTCATTAACAAAGTACTTGCAAACGCAGCCACCACCCCTCACATCGTTAATAATTGGCAGGCTTTTCCGGACAAAAATAGGGAACTCATAACCTCTACTCACTGCATATGTACGTTTTACCACTGTTCATGCATGGCCAACATGTAACACCTCATTCTACACTGTCCTGACCTACATTATTATCACAATAACAGCACGATTTTCGTACATCCCGATTCGGAAGCGGTACAAAAAGACATTCTCGAGAACCCTCATCAGCTTGACACATTAGCCCATTTCGGAACCATCAGCGGCTTGGCAAGCGTAAGTAATGTGGGCCCCTGCCCCTCCTCCAGTCACCCGTCAGTGACCTTAGGTCTTCTCTTTCACTAATAAAAAAAATGTCTATCAGTCTTTCCGCTTCACGGCTTTGGCTGCACTAGCTCAAACCACGGGATCTAAACAGCCGGTTGCAGATATAATATGACGGCAAAGGCGTTGATGGTGGCTCGCATCGGCTCAAATCGCAAACTACCCGTACATCTCGACGAAGCTTGACGGCATCAACGAGGACGCGTTTATCGTTGATGCTGGTTTCTATAAAATCAAGAGCCTGATTTGTATTGAAAACAGGTAAGAATGCTTGTAATATAATTAACGTAAAAATCAGTGGATCTAATACGCTACCATTTGACAAACCACTTGGTATTGAGCGAAAACGTGTTTTTTTTTTCTTTTATTCACACTGATTGTCTGCGATACGTTTGATCAAGCTCAAACAATGCTGATGGAATACATCTAAGGTCATCCTGCATTAATTTTTATAGTAGAATTTTATAACTTATACAACCAAATGCTTCCCTAAAATTAATAAAAAGTGCCAATGAGAAAACATAGTTTTCGACATTTTTAGTACACGTTCCTTTAGTATGCGCACTGCTGTTTTCGTTGACTTCACTTTGCGAAAATCGAACAGAGCAAGTGGTAGAACACTGTGTCTGTCAAAACAAAAATGAATAAAACACGAAAAAAATGTTTTCTAATCTTTTGCAAATTACTAGAATTATCAAATTTGGTCGATAAATTGATGTATCATTTCTGTCATCTCTCTTCAAAGGGAGAGTTACCCTACTCATTTTAATTTTTTTTTGGGTGGAAAATTTCACATTGTTGAAAGAGAGGTGGAATAAGGTGGAGTGGAAGGCAGGGAGGTTAAAGCCACATGAAAGATGTGTGTTAAAGCTGGGGCGATATATTTTTAAATATATTTTACAGGCTTTATCTCTGTCATCTATATCGAGCCTTTTACTGTTCTTAAGGTTCACAAATGTACTAAGGACAAGAACAACAAGCGAGGAGGCAGAGAGGTTATCCAGGCAAATATATCCCATGTTCTTTGGTGGGGAAAAAACTGTTTGAAAAGGAAAGGAACGGTGATTTATCAGGCACACCTTGTTGTGTCTGATTTCATATGATGGTTTTTGGGCATTAAACCCCACATATTAATACATTTTTTAAGCATTCACACCTTATGTCATAAATACAGGACGATTATCACAGACGTTGGACGTCACTGTCCCAGTATGGTCTACTACAGGGTGAATATTCGTAATAAGGATGTCAAGGCATGTAGACGGAGACAGCGTAACACGAGTTGGGGTGTTAGTTAGGTTGACGGAATCAAAAGAGCTAAGTCTAGTGACGAAATCGACAGAGACGGCATGGCTTTCAAGAAAATGTATGTTAGTGTATCCCACACACACCTCTGTATTCGTGCTGATTGTCTGCTGCAAGACAACCGGCAATACGACCAAGCAGACTTAGTTCACACAATACATTAAATTTGTCTTTTAAGTAGATAAAGCCTCCCTAGAACTAGTGTCTACGACGAAGAGCGGAGAGCTCATTGGCCACTTCCTCATAAGAGACATGAACAGCTTCAAGCAACTAAACAATGCGTATTACTTCAGTGTACATAGGTTTTTCATCACCTCATGAACGGACTATTATAGGAATAAATGTATTTCTGCTGATAGTGCTGACATTTCGCAGCGATTTGACCCAAGTCAAGGTGTCGAACCCACTGGGCTCGTGTTCATAATCCATCAACGCGCGGACGTCAGAGATATGTCACAGATGTACGCGTATTAGTCATGCGTGTGCACGTAATCACCGTCACATGCAAATGAAACAATTCAGATTAGAACAGTTCAAGCTTGTGTGTGTATTCCGTGCAGCTAACGTCCTTCTATCCGCATGCATCGCATAACGTTGATTCCGAAGGTACGCGGGATGCGACAATATTTAGTGGAGGTTGCGTGTCTTCTCAATTCAGCCTCCCATACATGTTGAAGGGGACAATAGTTATCTGATGAGCCGCACCCATTTCGTGACATTTAGCTGTCTTTTGTCCTAATTGCTGCATTCATAATTCTTTGAGCTATTCGGAAGTAGTCACATTTGTGCCATACCTCTAGCTCACACATGTCCATAATGGACTCAAGTGTTATCATTAATACAAGACATGAAAGGCTCGACCAATAACAGTTTTGTTATTGCGCCGAAGCAAGCCACCAAGACAAACCCTGTGCCTCTTGAGAGGCCAACGCCCGGCCACTTCAACTTGTTGCTTTCGGCAAATGCAGGTCATTCCCCTTCTATCTGCACTGGGAACACCTCAGTCCATTTCCCTCAAAAGAGTAACGAAGTGCCCGTGTGGGAAACTATATCGCGATATATTGCTTGCATCTTCAATGTATTTCACTACAGATATAAGGACACATTGTGCAAGAGGGTTGTAGCGCCACGCTAGATTTGGTTATGTGGCCGCACCGAAAAAAAGCGAGCCGCGTGGCTCGTGTAGCGCGAGCCACAAGGTAGGGGGTGCTGCAAGCGCGCGATGATGAGTGAAAATTAAACTCTTCACTGCAAAGTACGAATCCTCAAACTCACTTTTAAGGAAAAAAAAGTAAATATAGCTTTTGGTTCATTACAAATTACGGCTTGGTGGCGCTAGCCGCCGCCCGATCTAAAGGGTACAGCCATATCTGTCCATCCATCCATCCATGTAGGACGTGCTGCGCTTCGGCTCCGCTGATTTTCGGCTGGAACCACGGGCAACTTCACAGTACCCGTCAAGACCATCATCAATCGTTTCGGCAACTCACATGCAACACGTGGATACCAGTGTCATCCAGGTGGGCTGGTTTTTCACAACTTTACGGCCGATCATCACCCGACCATATCAAGAAGGTCCTGGGCCTACCCATACATACCAGCACCGAGCGTCTGCTTGAGCTTGGCATACACAACACGCTCGAAGAAATAGCAGAAGCCCAAGAGAGAGCACAGTTTGCAAGGTTATCTACTACAAGGTCGGGGACAATGATCCTGCAGGAGCTGGGCCAACACCCAATGGCAATCAGACGCAATTACAATGATATCCCCGACAACATCAGGGAGAATATTATGGTGTCTCCTATACCAAGAAACATGCATCCAGAACACAACGTCGGAAGAAGAGTAGCGAGGGGCAGGACTATACTTCGTCAAGTCTCAAACGAGGAACGAGGGGTCGTATTTGTTGACGCGGCTTCCTACGCCAATGGGAAAGCGTTTGTGGCAGTGGTAGTCGATGGGGCTGGCCATGTCGTCAACTCAGCGACGGTCAGGACGAAAGACCCAATCATTGCGAAACAAGTGGCCATCGCCTTAGCACTCAAGATGAACAACATTGAAGTCGTCTACAGTGATTCCATGGCAGCACTACGGGCGTTCGCCAAGGGGACGGTCTGTGAACAAACGCTGAGAATACTGCAAGGCAGGAACATAACGCATCATCTTCTGAGTTGGTTCCCAGCTCACCTTGGGCAGATCAACAATTCCCCTCCCAATCTCAATGAAGCAGCACACGGGGCGGCGCGAGAACTCTCCAACCGCGCCTCCCCGGGGATGCGTTCTACCGGTGAAGGGGATAACTGGGAAATTCTTACAACATATAACGAGCTCACTAAACATTTCTACCTGTCTAGAAGAATTTTCCCTCCACCTCACAAAAATCTAACCCGGCCCTAAGCACTTAAATTAAGGCTTTTGCAAACGCGGATGTACCCTACTTTGAAAATGTTACACACCATGTACCCTGACCTATACCCAAGTAATCTTTGTCCACATTGTGGGGAAATAGCTTCATTAGAACACATGCTCTGGCAGTGCACCAAATTCGCTCATTTATCGCACATCACCTCTGCCAGATGGGAGGTGGCAATCCGCAGCTCGTCCTTGGCAGATCAGCTCTAGGCCGTCCACCAAGCCCGAGAGGCGGCTGAGGAGCTTGGCACCTCAGTCCCCACGTGGGAGCTGCCCGCAACACAGTGATCTGTGTTTTGGAGGACCAAATAAAAGTTTATTCAATTCAATCCAATCACCCGACCACGTTGGCGACGCCGTTCAGCCAAACGGTGACGCCGACGCCCGGCGGCGTGGGACCGGCTTTCCGAGGCAACATGGACGCTACTCTCATGCAGCGTGAATACGACCGACATTCCATGACGTGAGAGACGATTACGACTTCCAAAATGCCAAACTCTGCTTCTTCACCGACGTTTCGGAGCCAAGCTCTCAACGACGCGGTGGAACGCCGCTCGCAAGCCAACGCCAAGAAGGCGGCGTCCGCCGCTGCCCCGGCATCCGGCACGCCAATTGACAAGACGCAACCTCCCGCTTCGCGCGCTGTGGGACGCAAGGGCAAGTTTCTCCCCAAATGGAAGCCTCGCCCGTTTCCGAAACCGAGTCCAGACGACTATGTAATAGTCGTAAAGCCACGAGAGTGCATCTCATTTCACTTCACAGACTGGGATAAGTTCAGGAAGATAAGGATGGAAAGGAAAAGAGATAGCCACAGACAAGGCTTGGAGCAGTGGGTCAAACAAATTAAAGATGACATAAAATCTGTCCCTTCCGTCATTACCACAGATTTTCCAGTTGAAAGAATGGATAGCTGGCTCGCTCATCTTCTTGAGGCTAAGCAAGCACTACTGAACCATTGGAAGGGTCAGCGCCTGAACCGAAGACTGAGGAAGGAGATAGCTGAGCTAAACAGATCAGTCGAGGAACATTGTCGCGCACTATCCAGGCAGCAATGGGACGAAATCTGCAACTCCGTCGATGGTCAGATGCAAGACATGGAATATGTTAAAGCATCTCCTCAACGAAAACACTACCAAAACAAATCAAAAGCATGTTATCGCTCGAATTTTGCATAAAGAGATAGGGTGCACTCAGAACAGCAAGTTGTGCAGCGGCTCGTGCATAAGTACCTCCCAATCAAAAGAGGATTGGCACCACCAAGTAGACAGTACCAGGGCAGGCGCCATCCAGTTCTTGAGGGCGACTTTAATATCGAGGAGATCAGAAGAGCCTTGCATGATCTTTTAATATCGAGGAGATCAGAAGAACCTTGCATGATCTCAACGGCAGGTCGGCCCCTGGCCCGGACGCTATATCAAACAAGGCCCTTCGTAACCTTGATGACGATTCAATTGAAACCCTGAAGGATATGATCAATGAAGCATGAAAAGAAGGCAGGGTGCCAGAGCAGTGGAAGCTGGCCAGCACGATCCTTATTCCTAAGCCAGGAAAGCCCCCTAACTTGGACAACTTGAGGCCAATATCCTTGGCATCATGTATCGGCAAGGTTGCAGAACATGCCATACTGCACAGGATAAACAAGTACTTGGAACATAACGACATATATACACACAATATGGTTGGATTCAGGGCAGGGCTATCCACACAAGATGCATTGAAGCTTATCAAACACCAGGTCATCGACAATGAAACCAGAGACGTGAGAGCCATTCTGTGCCTAGATCTAGAAAAAGCGTTTGACAACACCCACCACTCATTCATACTCAAAGCAATTTCCAAGATTGGTCTGGGGAAAGCCTTCTATGACTACGTATGGTCCTTTCTTACAGATCGGAAAGCCGTGATGAAGATTGCAGATATCGAGACAGCAGCAATCGAACTAGAAGCAAGAGCACGCCGCAAGGGGCAGTGATTTCACCAGTGCTGTTCAACATTGCAATGAGTGGACTGTCCAAGAAATCATCGAGCATCGAAGGATTGAAGCACAGCATCTACGCAGATTACATTACCATCTGGTGCACAGGTGGGAGCGAGGGGCAGATTGAGAGCGCCCTGCAAGAGGCGATTGACACCGTAGAAGAGTACCTTCGTCCTTCTGGGCTCAAGTGCTCCTCGAGTAAGTCAGAACATTTACTGTATCGGACTGCACGCCCTGGACCGAAGCCCAGGAGATGGAAGCCGTTAAACGAGATAGACATCGACCTCCGTACAAATCAAGGGAATTCCATCCAGAGGGTCGACTCCATCAAAGTCCTGGGCATGCTGATAGAGTCTACCGGCGCCAACAGCAAATCTATAGCCAAGTTAACTTGGAAAACAGATAGTGCGGTGCACCTCATGCACAGAGTGGCCAACAAAAGAAATGGGATCAATGAAGACAACCTCATCAGGTTGATGCATGCGTTTGTTCTAAGCCACTTCACGTACGAGGCAGCAATTCACAACTGGTCAAGAGCAGAGTCCGAGACACTGAATGTGCTCCTCAGGAACGTCATCAAGAAGGTCCTGGGCCTACCCATACATACCAGCACCGAGCGTCTGCTTGAGCTTGGCATACACAACACGCTCGAAGAAATAGCAGAAGCCCAAGAGAGAGCACAGTTTGCAAGGTTATCTACTACAAGGTCGGGGACAATGATCCTGCAGGAGCTGGGCCAACACCCAATGGCAATCAGACGCAATTACAATGATATCCCCGACAACATCAGGGAGAATATTATGGTGTCTCCTATACCAAGAAACATGCATCCAGAACACAACGTCGGAAGAAGAGTAGCGAGGGCCAGGACTATACTTCGTGAAGTCTCAAACGAGGAACGAGGGGTCGTATTTGTTGACGCGGCTTCCTACGCTAATAGAAAAGCGTTTGTGGCAGTGGTGGTCGATGGGGCTGGCCATGTCGTCAACTCAGCGACGGTCAGGACGAAAGACCCAATCATTGCGGAACAGGTGGTCATCGCCTTAGCACTCAAGATGGATAACATTGAACTCGTCTACAGTGATTCCATGGCAGCACTACGGGCGTTCGCCAAGGGGCGGTCTCTGAACAAACGCTGAGAATACTGCAAGGCAAGAACATAACGCATCATCTTTTGAGTCGGTTCCCAGCTTACCTTGGGCAAATGAACGATTCCCCTCCCAATCTCATTGAAGCAGCACACGAGGCGGCGCGAGAACTCTCCAACCGCGCCTCCCCGGGGATGCGTTCTACCGGTGAAGGGGATAACCGGGAAATTCTTACAACATATAACGAGCTCACTAAACATTCTACCTGTCTAGAAGGATTTTCCTTCCACCTCACAAAAATCTAACCCGGCCCTAAGCACTTACATTAGGGCTTTTGCAAACGCGGATGTACCCTACTTTGAAAATGTTACACATCATGTACCCTGACCTATACCCAAGTAATCTTTGTCCATATTGTGGGCAAATAGCTTCATTAGAACACATGCTCTGGCAGTGCACCTAATTCGCTCATTTATCGAACATCACCTCTGCCAGATGGGAAGCGGCCATCCACAGCTCGTCCTTGGCAGATCCGCTCTAGGCTGTCCACCAAGCCCGCGAGGAAGCTGAGGAGCTTGGCATCTCAGTCCCCACGTGGGAGCTGCCCGCAACACAGTGATCTGTGTTTGGGAGGATCAAATAAAAGTTTATCCAATCCAATCGGCACGGGCTCGTCGCAGCGTCTCGCCTCTCCTTCCTCGACATACGGTGACCCGGAGAACGCGCTCTTCGACGAGCCATCGGCTGCCATGTTCCCGCGACTCTGCCCGCAAGTGCCGCCGTTCCAGTCGACCTACCCCAACGTATTGTTTATGCAGCTCGACGCCGTTCTCGCGGTGAATGGCGTCACGAACAAGCCACTGATGTACGCCGTTCTTCTCGATGCCCTTTCGGTTGAGCTGCGTAATACTCTGCCCCTTCAAGCTCCAACCCACAGCCATACGATGACCTCTGCTCTGCGGTGCTGGCCTCTTAAGGCCTCACCTACCGCCCGCTTCCGTTCCCCTGCGACTTCCAGGTTTCCTCTACGCTGCAGCCTGCGGTACCCTCCGGCCCGAAACTCTCCAATGACTGGCACCTAACTTCCCCGACTAGGTCTCCTACAACTTCTCGCCCGGCCACTAGCGACGCAAGTCCCGCGTCCGACTACCCATCCGACTAGGTTCAGGACATTCGTGGTGCATGCGAACAGTCAGCCATGAGGTGCGCTTTTCTAACGTCCTCGGCCGACGACACTGTAGGCATGCTCGCCACCCGCTCGGATTGGCCGACCTCCACCACCCTTAACACCTCCGATGTGTCAGGCTCCACGACAGCTACATCGCCGCATGCCCTGGAGTCTACCACGACTACGCACGTAGTATCTCCCGCTATTCGCCCCTCGGTTGTGGAGGCTTCAGTGTCGACGGTATCCGAAGGCGCCTCCCCACCAACATCGGCGAGCTCTGCGTACTGCCAGCAGCAACCATTCTCGCCCTCGCAGTCTTTCGCAGCCGAAGTTAAAATCACAAGCCGTCAACCACAGAAAACTTCCGAGACGCTGCGGCTATGTCTGACGCAGCTGAAGACGACGTACCTGGTGCGCCTATGGCAAAGCAGACCACACATGCCACGCATGCTGTAGAAGTTGTCTCGATCATTCAGGCCTGCACGCCCACACTCATGCGCGGACACCCAATGGTCGTTCAACGCTTGCAGGTGTGCCGTCCGATCCTCCAGCAAAGACCACGTCTTCTGAGCTTCACAACCATTCCCCAGAGCAATTGACGCCGGCCGCAGTCCACCACGCAGGCTCGTTGTTAACAACAGCAATGACCTGTGGTCCAACTGTATATCTGCCACCCTTGACAGTATGCCGACAAAATCATCACGTTCAGCGTAATATAGAGCGGCCCTTTTTCAGGCTTCCTGCTGAAAAACCATGTGTTGCAGCTTTGGCATTAAAGACGGTGCAAGCACCTGCGAGGTTTTCCCGACGCAATAGCCAACCACTTGACTAACCGCAATACCGCAATGCGCGGCGTTTCCGCATCCATCGACTCGGCCACCCGCCCCAGCATGCCAGCCGCAGTGCTACGTGGACGTCGGTGTTCCATCGACAGAGACGGCCGCACCAGCATGACCGCCCCGCGGCTCCTTGTCGACAGCATGCTCGGCACCGTGTGCGCTGTCCGAGACACCACTGCGGCTGTGAAACTTCAGTGCTCGGTCATCATGGGTGCGCTTCGATTCTTCACACTACTTCGCCCATATCGCCGGCGCGAGCTCTTTAGCGCCTTTCCATGGTTCCAGCTGTGGGCACGTTTGTCAGCCGCGTCTACTCGCACCGGCGGGTGCGCTTTCAAATGGTCCCGCCGCGTCGTTTTGGGATGCACGTGTCTATGAACGTAGTAACTCGGCGCTTTCATCTTCGTCCACTGCGTTTTGCCCAGTGTCGCCCGCCGGAGAATAATTGTTTCCCGATAGCCCATACACGTTGACAACCTGGACTTCCCGAATGGACTCATTGCGGATTGTCGTTCATGTATATAGCATCTGTCCCTCCCTTTCTCTCACCCCCGTGACAATTTGTTTTGATAGATTGATTAGTGGGGTTTAACGTCCCAAAACCACGATATGATTATGAGAGACGCCGTAGTGGAGGGCTCCGGAAATGACAATCTGTTTCCAATCGCACAAAGCGCTAGCGGGAGAGCCTATCTAGCACCACGCTAGATTTGGCTAAGTGGCCGCGCCAAAAAAGAAGCGAGCCACGTGGCTCCTGTAGTGCGAGCCACGAGGTATTTCAGAACGGCTTAGCTCCTGGCCTGGCTGGATGCTGCAGCGGCGACTCCGCCTACGCCTGCGTCTCAAATAAAGCTGTGACCTCGGCACGGGCTCATTGCAGCACCTCGCCCCTTTTTCCTCGACAGGATCTCAATAGACATCAAGATCAGCGCGCAAAAAGACACGAAAAACCAGAAAGAACATGTCTCGTGTACTCAATCCAACTAGCCCAGTTTACCACATCATTTCAATAGAAAAATACTGATGTAACTGTAAACTACTCTCGCGATACTCTTCTATTGTGATGCAGTCTAGCCCTATTATTGGTGGCCGATAAAGTGCTCTTCAAGTGGAATACGTGCAAACACACCATAGCCAACATAGATACAGTGAAGGATTCCTCGCCAAAACATGGTTAAGGTCTTCAGCCTTCAGTGGCTGTATTAAGGCTGGCAATGGCGATTAGAGGTTTTCTGCGAAATAAGCTCTTCTTTCGGCAAGACATGCCTGCATCCGATATCACCAAAGGTCTCCCCGCGAGAAAATGATTTGTGGGGCTTAGCGTACCAAAGCCACCAAATGATTATGAGAGACGCCGTAGTGAAGGGCTCCGGAAATCTCGATCACCGGTGTTCTTAACGTGCACAGAAATCTGAGCACATGAGCCTACAGCATTTTCACATCCATTCGAAATGCAGCCGCCACAGCTGAGATTCAATCCCGCGACCTGTGGGGTCAGCGCCCGAGTACCTTAACCGCTACTCGGCCGCGGCGGGGCTCCTCGCGAGAAAAGGCTATTTTGAATGAGCCCTCGGGCCAGGCGACAGCGTCTAAGCGTTTTATGACCTGGTGTGCCACGACCAAGTTGTTAACGTACATTGTCTTGTCCTTCTTCGTGTCAGCTTGGTTCTGGTGATAGGCAATTCTAGCTGAACCACTGTCCTCAGTATCTTCAGCTGTGTACTTTGCAAACCAGCCACTTTAGCGAGACCTCTATAGCCACCCCTCTACAAATATTCAGCGACCCGGCCATGGTCACCACTGACCAGCACCATTTGGGACATCGTCACAACTAGCATAGGAAAAAGTTTGAGTTCATGGCTAAACACTTTGAGTGAATTCGGCGCGATACAACGGGGAACAGGTAATTACGGGACACGAGCATCAGCGCTAATCTCACAAATAACTTTATTAGCATATGAACATATATTTCAAAGCCCAGTCTGCAGCCACGTAAAAAGACGCTGACGACATACAGTAGACGATAAAAATAAAAAAAATTAAAATCTGATTTAAAAACTACTGCATCGGGTGGCAGAACATTTCAAGCAAGCAATTTCTCTTTCTTGAAAGGCATGCTTAGACAAACGGTGCCGTTTTTTATGTAAAAAAGCTTCCGCAATATTTCCGATAGCATGATTCACATGCGAAAAAATACACGCACTTTCATTAAATATTGCTATACACCCATGTTCATTACAATGTTTTGCAAATTTAAGTAAGGGTTCACTACTGGTCGGCGTTCTAATATCACAAATCTAATTTTGAACTAGCGGCCCGTTCAGCCTACATAAAACAGATTGCACAATGCAGCCATTTGGTACTGTATATTCCCACAAGGCGTGGATCTGTACATCCTCCGATGTATGTTGTAGAAGTAGTAGGTAGCCACCGGGGGCACATACCCGCTCTAAAGCTGGTATGTGCCAGAGTGGATGTGCGATGGGAGATGGCGGTAATTTGAGTGTTCACTATATGGATGCATGAACAGACGCACGGATGGACGGAAAGACAGACTAGCAGACGGACGTGTGGACGCACGGGCGGATGGACGCACGAATGGACGGACAGGCGCATGGACAAACTCACGGACGGACGCACGGTTGGTCGCGCGGACGGACAAACGCAAGAACGAATGGACTGATGGAAGCACGGTCAGATGCCTCGTCACACTCATCATCTTTCGCTCCATGGATATGCTGCAATTTGTTTTCTTCATACAAGCTTGCGAGAATTACTCCCCAATTCCTGTTTCGTTTTACTTGGGTATAAAAGGCAAACTCTAACGTTTACTTTCACTACAGTATTTTTTAGGACAACTGTGCTGGATGTACAGACCAAAGTACAGACCTATGCTTCCTTATGAAAAGCTTTTATTTGTCATCAAATAGTTCAGTAAATCTTTCGCCTGAAGTGTACGACAATTTTTTTCTTCCTTCGTATTGTACTGCCAGGAGAAGGCATAAATGTGGTTCCCAGAAAGGACTTACAAAGCCTGTCTAATTGAGAGCATGTGAAAAATAGGCACAACCCACCATATTTTACAATACTTTCATTAATAAATCACAACCACTCTCTCTCTTCTTCCTTTCGTTTTTTTTTTTTGATGCCGTAGTTACCCGTCGCGGCCCCCAGCACCAATGTTCATAACCGATCTTGTGCGAAACAAAAGAAAACAGCGAAACGAAATGGAGAACTACATTCATGATGAAACATGATTAAAGCCTGCACCTTGTGTGTGGCGGCCAAGAATTTTATACCGCACAGCCACGCCAACTTTCTATTTAGTGCCGGTATTTGGCTCACATGAATATATGCAATCTACGGAATCTATATATTCCCAAATAAATCCTTTACACAATGAAAAAACAATGTTTAAAATGGCAGTTCCAACTGCCCGAGTGCGCATATTTCAGAACGTTTTCAACGTCATTATTAAACGAACGTGTGTCAACCACACTGGCGCACATACCAGAGATTAAATTAGAATGTCTTCGTTAAGAGACAAAATCATATATTAACCACCCCTGACACCTGCTTGAAAAACATTAAAATAAATGAAGTGCGTAATTATAACGTTCATGCAATAGAGCGAGACGTGAAAAGGAATGACAACTACAATGAAGCCTAAATAGACTTAGTATAAACATAGCAACATGTGCACGTTCGGAGACAAGGGGAAAATAACATTATAAATTTGGTTGACCAGATAAGGTGGCTTGCGACATTAACTACGCATTGTGCCCAGGAGGCCTCAATGGGTTTTATATTGTGCTTCAAAAGACATGTACCTGATAGTTTGTCTCTGAATGAAAGAGACGTTTGCCATGGGACTCCAACCTAAAATAAATTTTGGAGAAATTCCATTCGTCGTCATCATGAAAAGCTAGTATTTCAAGCGACGGCGACTGTGACAGCAGCTTCACTAACGGCAACAGCAAGTTTTGAGGCAAATAAACTTGGTCGAATGCTTCGCCTAATGGATGACTTAGTTATTCAACCTGCCTCACTTCATATCCTTGCAGATTATATCTTTCAAGTCTGTTATCTCTGAAAATTTTTCGTGTTCTTTCACTGCTAAAATCAACAATAATCTGGCAAGTTTTCAAATATATGGACCCTGACAACACAAAAATGATTGGGTAGTCTGGACAGTAGACAATGTGCTAAGAGGAATTGTTGTTGTTGTTTTACAATAACCTTGTTAGTCTGTGTACGTCTCATTTGTACATGTCGTCTAGCTGAGCTTTGGATATAGCTTATTGAATACCTACCACTTTAATGAAGTGCAATGTTTTTCTTGCAGGGGCTTATTTGAAATTTGAGGAGATAACAGAAGCAGAAAAGCATTTAAAAGGCCACAAACCAGCGCATCTGCTGAACTACTCAGATACACCTGCAACTACAGCAAAAGTCGGCTACAGCAAAGCAAGTCCGCTGTCAGGTAAGTCTTTTGGTATACGGTGTCTGTGCCTTTTTATGCCGAAATTCTGGAGGCATCAATCATTGCAAGTGAAGTTTTACCCGAGTGCCTTCGTTTCAAAACAGGCTCGAAGATACACCTGTCTGCCACAATGAAGATCTTCATAGCCTTCACTTTGCTGGCCATTCTCAGCGGTGAGCTTAAGCCTGCGCTTGAAACGTCCGTGTGAACAAAAAAATAGAACAGCGATGTGCTTTGAGAGCCGTTGTTCAGCAAGCTATAGTACAAGTAAAGCACGATACCTTGACCTCTACAAGATAAGTTTTGGCTATTGGCTAGTTACGGTCACATATGCAACTTTTGTTTCATCGCTTGCTCTGGAAAACAAAGTAAGAATGATTCTGACCAGGTAGATTAAATTGAACAAAGACTGTCCCTGCAAGCAACAGCCAAAACGCGAGGCTAAACGGTCGCACAATTCTCATACTGGCGTTATTTCAGTGCTTGCAGTTCTACACTTCGCAAGTGCAGAGGAAGGACCGCACCAGCACCATCGAGTCTGTAAGTACAACGCGCCATTGTCTTCTTGGAAAATAACCCCGTTTTAACCACTGTGCTTCAGTTACCCCGCGTAAGCTCATGACTCTTATATTATCAAGTTTTTTAGTTGGCGTTGATACTCCTCAAGTTTCATGCGTTACTTAATCCTTGATCCCAAACATAAGGAAGATTGAACCGCATACCAAAAATATGCGCCATGATATATTGCTCTTCGCTTTCATAAAATTGTATAGACGATGGGACTTTTCAACGACTTCCACGCTGAACAGTTTTACTTATTTATTTTCAGTAGTGCTATACATACTGGCATCTATTTTTATTGCCAGACCACTGCAAATTTGATCAATAAATTAATGAAAATGTCGCTTAGCAAGGAACTCTATCACAGCAATAACAATACTAAGGTCACGTTTCACCGAAACATGAAGTATAGAGTGAGCCCCAAGCACAAACGATATTTTAAGTACTTTAGAATGAGCGGCAAATATTCCTTCGACCTATAGGTGTGGTGAAGGAGGGCCACAACTATACTTAAAAATTAGACAGTGTTAAAGTAAAAAGGTAGCGATACTTAAGCCCGTCACAAATATTGTTGCGCCGCACTTAACAATGATATAGCTATATGGAGGTCATTGCATTGAGACACAGAGTAACGCTCAACGAACGAGAGATCAGGGAACTTTGGTTGCTTAGTTCCACTTTTTGAAGACACTTTTTTGAAGTTGACATGCAGATGGTAATATAGGTCATATAGCAGCAACACTGAAACACTTTTTCAATTCTCCACGTGATTGCCAAAGTGGAATGTTCATTTCTTATAGCATTGCTGCGTAAATTAGTTTTGGGATATTTATTAAAATGACTGTGCTCTAGCAGTTGCCTCGAAAACCTCCCCAGTGCACGTTGAGTTTGTTCCACAGAATGAAAAACGAAAATCGTTGAGAAGCGTCGTCATTGAAATGAACGCGCAACTTCACTGCATTGACTTGCCAGTTATCTTGCTGTCTTGATTAGTGTGACTTATGGGGTTTGTAAGAATTTCTTTTTATCTTGTAGATGGTTGTGACATCAAGTTCATTTGTGATGTTTCTGCACCCTATGCTGAGGCCTTAGTGACGCTTGGAAGTACTTCGCAAAATTAAAAAAAGAATGGCAGCAAAGTGATCACTGCCATTACCAGCAAAGTTTTCAAATTGTCAAAACAAGTTCGCAGCACCCGCAGGCATTCGCGAGACTGAGACTACGTACAAACACCTTATTCAATAAACTTTCTATGCTTGACTAGGAAATCTGTGCGGCTGAACCGCAACGCAGTTCTTTCTGTGAAATTGCGCCAAAGAACCATTTCTCCAGCACCAAGACCTGCCATTACAAGAAAGATGGATGACTCAGTTGATGCCTCTGAACTGCGGTTTCGCCTGTAGACGGAAGGATAGTGGCGTCGCAGCAGTTCAGCTGAGCGCCGCCTTCCTTCCGCAGACTTATCTATCTAGGATTACGTGAAGGTGTTACTGCAAACTGTTACGAAACTAACGTCTAGCGTGCTCTTCGTGGTGGGCATTTGTCCATGTTTTGCGAGTGTCCGTCTGTGGCGTTACGGCACTACTTATTATTTATTTATTTATTTATTTATTATTCACATTACCTTACAGGTTCCCGTAGGGACATTGAGTAAGGGGGGGGGGGCGATAAAAAAACACAAAATATAACAGAAGCAACAGAGTACAAAAAATTACAATGTGGTAATATAACATAATGTATAGAGGAAGGGCATGCAAAAACAATGTAGTTACAATGGTGGTGTCTAATACAAAGTTGAATAAATGGCAGGTACTCAAAATACATGGTGCCAAAACATGAGCACGCGGAACTAAGTCAGAACACATTTGCAGATATGTACAGTTATACAGAGCTATATTTTTATGGAAAGTAATGCCGGTATACTTGGTTGCGGAATAGTGTATGGTCAGTGATTGAAACTGTTGTGTTAGGAAGATCATTTCACAGTGTAATGGCTGTGGGCATTGCTGATAAGTTATATGCTTGGGTGTGGCCGTAAATGCGTTTCAAACTTCTGTGGTTGTTTAGTCGATTTGATATGCGTACGGGAGTTTCTAGGGGAAGAGGGAATAGATAAGGGTAGTTTACATATTTGTGAAGTAAGCAAACGACCGCAACAGCGCGACGTGTTTCCAAGGGTTCGAGAGTGTTATCAAACTTTATTTGAGTTGCACTAAAATGACGGCTATATTTCTGAGAGATAAACCGTGCAGCACTGGGAGCCAGAAACAGGCTGTTAAGCTTCGCGGTGCCCTTTCTGCACTCTCACTATTGATATCTTCCCCCCCCCCCTTCATTGGAGCGTGAGCAGCGAATGCGTTTCTCTATGAAGGGATTTAGCACTTTTTTGTAGGACTGATGATAGTGTTTAAATTAAACTGAAAAACAAAAAACAAGCAACAAGGAGCCTCAAAAGACTTGTTAATCAAATATTGCCTGATGACTTTTTTAAATCAGCTTGAACATCACTCCGGGATCAAAACCGAAAAGGTTCACAGCTATGCAGCCCAAGCATCACTCCTATGGTGACGCAAACGACAGACTATAGTCCCTGTCGAGACGCTAAGTCAGGATGAAATGTTATCAAGTCTAGCAAACTGCCACAGAAAGTGCCTATGTAGCAGGAACTGACGCAGATAAAGCGATAACCTGAATCGGGCCCGACGTGATCACTGCTTGTTTGACAGTTTGGTAAAATTAAATTGGTGATCAGTGATGAACTCATATTATCACCCTGTCCTCCTCACGGCGTAAGTCTCTGGCTTCAGACGCCATTAAATGTGTCCTGTCAACGTCGGGGGCATAATCTTCAATCTTTCTTTGTATACACATGCAACTGGGTGAAATAAGTCCCGATGTAATACAAAAAGCTCAATCCCCCAGCAAAAGATCACCGGACTAAATACTTTTTTTCGGTTTAAAACAACAACAAAATACTGAATAGATGCCATTACTCGCTGTTATACGCTATAATCATTATTAGCGACACCTACGATGGTTTTAGGAAGCTTGTACCAATCATATGCGGCCTACAGATGCGCATTGCCATCTTGGGCTCGTGCCACTAGTGTGTTGCAAACCGAATAATCCGCACTAGATTCTTTAAATTTGGAACATAATTTTCAGACTCGCCGAATGGAATTCTTAACTATTACACCAAAAATGTAGCTTTCTTCTCAATGGTCTTCAGTAACTCTTTTAGGGTAATCGTGCTACAAAAAAATGGTAAAAATATGTGCCTAAATATTAGCATCACGTTATTAGCGGGATGATATTGAGAGTGTCTTTGATTGACTGAAATAAATTTGATAAGGTCATCCGGGAAAAATTACCGCATATAGTTTGTGCTGAAAAGCGGTAGATTTCCGTCATGTCTGTAAATTATCTGCTGTCTGACAGGCGCTGCGAAAGGCGCAAAGAAGTAGGCGTGACATTAGGCTAATTACACTGACGGGTATTCGTCGCTATTGACAGTGCAGAGGGCTTGATCATTTCAGCACAGAAGGCGAATAGCCCATGCAAAACCTGTAAGAAAAAAAAAGAGAGAGAGAGAGAGATAAATAGAGAGGAAAGGCAGGGAGGTTAACCAAGCTTGGCTCGGTTGGCTACTTTGCTAACGCAGTTCTTTATACTTCCAGCCCGTGATGCCGGTTGTCCAGACTTGAACGCCTGCACGAAAAAGTGCCAAAGTGAAGGTCATCGCACGGGCACTTGCTTAGGACTACGTAGGTCTGCCTGCCACTGCGTAAATTAGGTTTGACTTTTATGAACATGAAAATAAAAAAAACTTTCGAGTCTTGCGCACGCATTACCGTGCTTCATTTTTCCTGAAAATCACTCATCCTTGAGTAACAAAAACTCTAACAGTACAAAAATCCTTAGTGCCCAACAAAAGGGTGATTGTGCTGGAAACTAGAATGATAGTCATGGTCTGGTTGTAAGCTGAATATTTTTGTGACGTCGTACCAGCGTTCGCTATAACAGCCGCTTTTGCGAAAATACGGAGTAACCTCGAAGTAAATGTATTTTTATCAACGCAAAAGTTCATATGCGCCGTCATAAATAAAGTTTATGGTTTTTAATGAAATCATACTTCACACGCAGTATACAAAGTTCACAGCAAAGTGGCCGCCGGTGGCTACATTGCGACCTTGTGTGGCAACAAAAATTTTAGGTTCACGCCATGGGTACTGTCTGGCTTTATTGAACTTCTGTAATGGTGCTTTTACTGGACATTTTTTATTGCACCATTTGAGGTAAACAGCACTAAATTTGAAAAAATAATAACCAGCGTTTTCAAGCTTTCCTGCCGTCTTCGCAACTGTACATATGGTGCATCTGCAATGTCAGGAAAACATCACTTGCTCTCGCATTGTCAGTTTTCCGTTTTGAAGCTTTCTTCACAGCAGAAGAAAATGTCAAGTAGATGGTTCGATAAAGGTAGTCATAACGATATCATCACTCACGCAAACCATTCCATACGATTCCAAGAGGGTCCAAGCAGCGCAAAAACTTTGGAGGCGTGCTACTCGGGGATCTAAGCAATGCTGGACAGCTTTAAAAATTCGCTCCGTTTGATAGCTCGGAAGACTTTTTCGCTTCACATTGTTTCCCTCAGCTGCTTTGTTAATTATTTTATGCCATCCACCCGTAATGCACGCTAAAGAAGCGATTGCTGGGTGATATTCTGATATCTTCGCCCTGACGAAATCAACCAATTTTGATAATACGAACCGTAAAATGGCTTGTTGTTGCCTATAGATGTGCCAATAACTGCCAAATGCACGAATCTATAAAACGGCTCAAAAATTGAATACTTCCGCTGTCTCGTTGCGGAAGAACGAATTGTACCGTGATCGAACGTCAACTGCTTTAGTAACCCCAATGTGACATTCTATACAGTGAAAAATGAGGACCCTCCTTTACGGACAAGGCTGAAGGTTGTGCGCTTTTAGAGTGATTCCGTGACCCCAAATACAACTATTTCCTCAAGATGGAGTCTCCTTGCGAAATTCTTACGTGAGCACACCTAACACAAAACGATCTGTCATCTGGTCAAATAACAGAGTACTCCATGACCAAGATACAACCACTTCCTTCAATCAAGACGTTATTACGTATTCCATACGTTATCACAACACAAAAAAAAGTTTCAGAAACATTTCGCAGAATGGGGTGCTCGTATTTCGCCCTAATTGATTTATATGTAGGGTTTAACGTCCCAAAACCACCATATGATTATGAAAGATGCCGTAGTGAAGGGCTACGGAAAATTTGACCACCTGGGGTTCTTTAACGTGCGCCCAAATCTCAGCACACGGGCCTACAACATTTCCGCCTCCATCGGAAATGCAGCCGCCGCAGCCGGGATTCGATCCCGCGACCTGCGGGTCAGCAGCCGAGTACCTTAGTCGCTAGACCACCGCAGCGGGGCCGTATTTTGCCCTACATTTCCGCAGATTTCTTTCATAATAAGACAATGATTCTGCACCTCAGCAGTGCCACACAGTCTGCTTGCAAAATACGAAAATGGAGGATTTCATTCATGGGCTGCGTGCTAATAAATGTGAAGTTATTTGTGTGTGTTTTTTTTTCACGGAGAGTTTTCTTGGCTCGACGCGCTCTGTGAAAGTTGCTTTTGTGCACACCTTGTACTTCAAGTGCACACAAGGTTCATAGATAGATTACAACGTACTCTAATACATGCTTTCCACAGGTAGGATCATTTTCTAGAATAAATGCAGTCGCTAATGACTAGTTTCTGAAGTACCTGTTCATCGGGTATACAAAAACAAACTGAAGAAGAGTCCAGTCGAACAAACCTCTACATAAAGAACGCAAAAAATAAGTGCACATCAAACACAGCAACAAGCAGCACATGTATGACATGTTCATGGAGCTAATAGCAGCACTGAAAACACGAGGTTGGGACAAGCAAAACATACACAAGCCTGTCCCGTCCTCACCATTTCAAGTGCTATGCCTAACTTTATGAACATGTTTCACCGGGGCCAACAATTTACCCTTGGGATGTTTGCATCACATCCTCCCTTCCGTTACTTTGCAAAGAGATTTATTTGTGTTGAACAGAACTGTACATGCGAAAATGCTCCAAAATGCGTGAGAATAAGTGAGCGTAAAATGTTTACTTCATCTCAACAATTCACAAAGTTACATAGAAGCGTTCCCGCCTATGCTTGTGGCATTCTCAGCATATGTAGGAAACAAGTGAGTGGAGGCTGGCTAGTCCAGGATATATATTCCAGCTCACTTTATCGTAAATATGCGCACTGGGAAAGGACAGGTGGTGCCGGTGGAAGATTTCTCCTGTGCATTATTGAAGAATAGAAATTTGCACCGTGCACGTTAACTAAACCCAGACTGCAGGTCTCTGTGTGCAGTCGGAGTCTTCTGCCTCTCACTGCCCACTAGCAGCAATGGGCATGTTCCAGTGAGAAACACCGGTCCGTCACTGCGTGTTTTGCGCCTCCCCAAGTTTCTCCTGCGCAACGTCCCGATGAGCGCCAGCGTCAACGTCATCGCCAGTGTAAGCATTTGCACCCGCTGTTTTGAATCTACACATGGTTGCCTATTGTGGGAGATGGTGTAATTTTTAGGGCCGAAGTTTTTTATGACGTGGGCCATTTTTCTTCTGCCGTTGTCGTAGTAACAGCAGCAGCAGCAGCAGTAGTAGTAGTAGTATGTAGCCACCTCTATTTAATCAGTTGCTCAATAGATAGCGTTGTGTGTATATGTCCTTGGGAATAATATAACAAGATAGCGTTAGTATTCACAGCATATCTACGGAGTTAATGATGACGATTGGGCCGAAGCATCCGTTCATCCGTCAGTCCGTTCGCCCGTCCATCCATTCATGCTGCCTTCCATCTAGCCGTCCGTCCATGCTTTCATGTTTCCATCCATCCGTTCACGCCTATGTCCGTCTAGACGCATGGACGGACAGACGCTTCGCCCCTGTCATCATCATTCACTGCGATTTTTTTCTCTGTTGTTTGCGTCATCGCAAACGAACCACCCTTCAAGTTTCCAAGCGAACACAACACACATACACACCCACACCCGCACACACACACACACACACACACACACACACACACACACACATATATATATATATATATATATATATATATATATATATATATATATATATATATATATATATATATATATATGTATGTATGTATGTATGTATGTATTGTGTACATTGACGCCACCGTGGCCGCAATATTCGGATACCAGCTCGTATTTTGACACGCTACATAAACTAAAACACGCAGAGAAACAAACTGTGACATCTGATTAGCGCCGGTTCCCCCTCCCGTTCCTTTGTGTTCACCCTTAGTGGGGCTGGCGAACAAAATAAAACGGGGAAGCACGAAAGAACGCGGGAAGGTAAGGGCTATCTGTCCTCCCCTGCCACCCTCTAAAGAGGTGAAAATTCATTGTGGCCGCCATGTTTGTGTACCCAGCAACCTGTCTGCGACGTCACTTGAACAGTGATTTTTAGCACGGCACAGAATGCATGACTTAGAAGTTCGTTCACTTTTTTTGCAACTATCATTTAAAAAAACACATGGGTATTCTAGCCACTGAATCCATATCGCTATATATAGTATATGAAGTTTTCTTTCTTCAGCAATGCTAACACTGTGGTTCAAACCGCCAGGCTTCCTTACGCTTACGAACTCAACTCCTTACTACAGGGACTGCACAAATGTGCACATATTCGCAAGAGGCGTGTAGAAGATACATGAATGGAAGCATTGGAAAGGCAGCCCTACATGTATTAAGAAGCACCAAGGTGGACGAAATAGCCATTCTTTGGACACCGGGACACGAGTCTCTCGCGGGCAACCAGGCGACGCACGCCGCGGCTCGAGAAAATGCACGCCGAGCCATCTCCGACACGCTGGGATCACGTACCGACGGCTGTCACGACGAGCATGAGCGCATACCGAAGAAGTACGCAGACAATTCGGCACACTACAGGAAGCAGAAGAAGCTTGGTACCCGCCAGCCCACAAATGTTTGAGTAGAGAACAAGCGGTGACATGGTGAAGACTCCAAGCCGGAACTTACCCGCACGGAACATTGATGCCCGCTATTTATCCACGAACGCTCGGGCGGGACTGCAAGTTTTGCCCTCCAGTAACGTGAACACTCTCTTCCACTGGCTGCCCTCTCACGTGGGCATAGCTGGCAACGAGGAGGCGGACACGCTGGCCAAGGCAGCACATCAGCTGGGAACCCCCATCACCGAAGCCGTGGTGGTGAGAGATTTCTCGCAGGCCCGTATCAAGAAGCTCCTCGCCTCGGTCCACCCGGACCATCGGGTGGTCAATGGGCGGGGACCCAGGCGTCTTCCTGAGGCAGGCCTCACCAGGAGAGAACGAGCCAACCTGCTGCGGCTGCGGACCAGATGCGTGTGGACCACGGCCCGCCACTACCTCAAGCGATGCTGTGCCTCCCCAGCCTGCAGCCGCTGCGGCGACCCCGAGACCCTCGAGCACATCCTCTGTGCCTGCCCTGCCTTGGCTCAGCAACGCTCGAGGCTCACCGCTACTTACCGGAGACTTGGCCTTCCTGTCACCACCTTAGAGCACCTACTGTTCCCACCTCGTCCCCATCTACCAGTGCTCCGGAGCCTGGTGGAGTTCCTGGACGAGACGGGAATCGTGGCCTACCGCTGAGGACGGGCCCCTTGCCACCCCTACCCTTGCTTCTGGACTGCTGCTTCAGTTGATGACGACCGTTCCACTGCTCACTTAATCTTTCCTCTTCTTTTCGCTTTTCTCCCTTTTTCCTTCCCCACAGGCACTGCGCCTTGCTCCCGACTGTGTTGCAGAAATTAGGAGCCTTTTCTCATCTTCTAACCACTACCACCACCACTCTCTGCCACATGGTGCTGGAGTGTCGCAACAATCCAGACATACCACTGTCGTCACCGCCAAATGCAAACGCAAACAAAGAGAAAGAAACGAATAAAAAGGAAGCATTCGAAGACCAGTGGGAGACTTTGCTAGTGACGCAAGACCTTGACAACCAGCTACGATTGGTGAACCGGGCTCGAGCGGCAGCAGCGAGCCATGGCTACCTGGACTGAGGAGGCCACCCAGCTTAGGGCTGAAGTACAAAAAGCCTGGTTAAATAAAGTTCATTTCATTCATTAACGTTGTGGTTGTGTACATGATCCTCGGTGCACACATCACTTGATAAATAACTTTTGCCACGATTCTTGACGATATAAAGGCCACTCAATAAGAATTCAACTTTTCGTTTTTTTAGTTTCCCCGCATTTCAATACATTTCGTTTCATCAACATTATTAGCAAAATAAGGCACAGCCTTTGGAAAAATTGATCTCTTCATTTTTTGAAGTTATCTTGTGCAAAATTTACTGGAGCCTCTAAACGTACGTATATGCGACATCCTGCCGAGTCGTGATAATTCAGCCCCGGTGGAAATTCAATTCGACATTTTTCCTAATAATGCCAAATTACTTCCCCATAATATTTTGGATGGTTTCCTAAAAGATCACCTGCGCCGTATTACAACGAACGTTATTATTGCTACAGACGCATCGCTATACGACGAAAAGTCAGGGGTCGGTATTTTCAGCCCGATTTTAAGTTGAATTTATTCTCTTCGACTACCCGATTTCATACCCGTTTTTGTAACTGAGTTTCTGGCTGTAGTGCTCGCCTTACACAAGTTAGATACAACAATTACATCAGCTGTCATTATAACAGATTCCCTATCTCTCTGTGCGGCACTTTCTGTTGGTGCTGATAATCACGTAACAACGACGTTCTGTGCGCTAGTACCTGCGCATTTGAGAAAAGTACGATTAGTTTGGGTGCCCGGACATAAAAGTTTGTTTCTAAATGAAATAGCCGATTCCTTAGCTAAGTTGTCAATCAGCGAAGCAGTTCTACCACTCTGTCTATCATCCGCTTATGTGATTGCTGCTCGATTCCGCAGACGTACGTTTATGCAAGTCTTTAAAGGTTCAGCACTAACAAACTCTACAGAATATCGCTATTTATTATATCCCTGGCGAAGAGACTTTTGCCGCGCTTGAAAATAAGAAGTAGCTATCACAAGGCTGCGTTGCCAAGTACCAAATCTAAATTTCTATAAACACAAGTCTGCTCAGGCACCTTTGCCACTGTGCGCATTCTGTGATGAACTGGAAACAATAGACCATTTTTTTTTACTTTCAGGTGGTTTAACACATTACGAAAAACCCTATTAGAAATACCTTTACGTGGTATTGGTATGAACTTATCTCTGCTTGTCATTTTGTCTTTTGGAACTTCCATTTCTGGTTTCTCTAATGCGAAAGTATGCGCGGCCGTCCGGGACTATACTGATGAAACTAATAGGTTGATTAATTAACCAGTTCTATTATTCTAACATGTCCACATAATTATATACATATATAATAAGAATATTCCTCTGTTTTAAGAATAAATTCGTTTATGTAAATGTTTGTATGCATTACATTAAGCACCACACTTTCCTAGGCTATTGGTAATCTTTCTGTTATACCTCCATATTCCAAATCTGAACAGTAAATTTTAAAACCACTCGATTCTTGGCCAATCTTCCACAATGGGTATGCGCCACTAACAATAGGAAAACAACAACAACAACAGCAGCTCTTGGTCTGACCGGATGCTGCAGCGGCGACTCTGCCTACGCCTGCGTCTCAAATAAAGCTGTGACCTTGCCACGGGCTGGTCGCACCGTCTCGCCTCTCCTTCCTCGACATATGTTGACCCGGAGAACACGCCCTTCGACGAGCCATCAACTGCCATATTCCCGTGACTCTGCCCGCAAGTGCCGCCGTTCCAATCAACCTACCCCAAGGTATTGTTTATGCAGCTCGACGCCGTTCTTGCGGTGAATGGCGTCACGGACGAGCCGCTTATGTACCCCGTTCTTCTCGATGCCCTTCCGGTAGAGCTGCGTCATCTCTCTGCCCCTTCAAGCTCCAGCCCGCAGCCATACGATGACCTCTGCTCTGCGGTGCTGGCCTCTTAAGGCATCACCTACCGCCCGCTTCCGTTCCTCTGCGACTTCCAGGTTTCCTCGACGCTGCAGCCTGCGGTACCCTCCAGCCCGAAACTCTCCAATGAACTGGCACCTAACTTCCCCGACTACGTCTCCTACAACCTCCTACCGCGCTACGTCTCCGACGTCTTCTACCGCCCGGCCACTAGCGACGCAAGTCCCGCGTCCGATACCCATCCGACTAGGTCCAGGACATTCGTGGTGCATGCGAACAGTCAGCCATCAGGTGCGCTTTTCTAACGTCCTCGGCCGACGACACTGTAGGCATGCTCGCCACCCCCTCGGATTGGCCGACCTCCGTGGCCCTTAACATCTCTGACATGTAAGGCTCCACGACAGCAACATCGCCGCGTGCCCCGGAGTCTACCACGACTACGCACATAGTATCGCCTGCTATTCGCCCCTCGGTCGTCGAGGCTTCAGCGTCGACGATGTGCGAAGGCGCCTTCCCACCTACATCGACGATCTCTGCGTACTGCCAGCAGCAACTATCCTCGCCCTCGCAGTCTCCCGCAGCAGAAGTTGAAGTCATAAGCCGTAAACCACAGCCAAACTTCCGAGACGCTGCGACTATGACTGACGCAGCTGAGGACAACGGACCTGGTACGCCTATGGCAAAGCAGACCACACATGCCACGCATGCTGTAGAGGTTCTCATCGATCATGCAGACCTGCACGCCAACCCTCATGCGCGGACAACCTGATGGTCGTTCAACGCGTGCAGGTGTGCCGCCCAATCCTCCAGCAAAGATCACGTCTTCGGAGCTTCACAATCATTCCCAGAGCATTTGACGCCGGCCGCAGTCCACCACGCAGGCTCGTTGGTAACAACAGCGATGACGGTTGGTCCAACTGCATATCTGCCGCCCTTGACAGCTATGCCGACAAAATCATCACGTTCGGCGTAACACAGAGCGGCCCTTTTTCAAGCTTCCTGTTGAACAACCAAGTGCCATTAAAGACGGCGCATTAAACCTTGGCATCAAAGACGGCGCAAGCACCTGTGAGGTTTGCCCGACGCAATGGCCAACCACTTTCCGTGCACATGACTAACCACAACACCGCAATGCACGGTGTTTCCGCATCCATTGACTCGGCCATCCGCCCCAGCATGCCAGCCGCAGTGCTACGCGGACGTCGGTGTTCCATCAACAGAGACGGCCGCACCAGCATGACCGCCCCGCGGCTCCTTGTCGAGACCACGCTCGGCACCGTGTGCGCTGTCCGAGACACCACTGCGGCTGTGCAACTTCAGTGCTTGGTCATCATAAGTGTGCTTCGATTATTCACACTACTTCGCCCACATCGCCGGCGCGAGCTCTTCAGCGCCTGTCCATGGTTCCAGCTGTGGGCACGTTTGTCAGCCGCGTCTACTCAATCCGGCGGGTGCGCTTTTGAATGGTCCCGCCGCGTCGTTTTCGAATGCACGTGTCTATGAGCGCAGTGACCCGGCGCTTTCATCTTTGTCCTCTGCGTTTTGCCCAGTGTCGCCCGCCGGATATCCATGCTTCCCGATGGCCCATACACGTTGACAACCTGGACTTCCCAAATGGACTCATTGCGGATCTTCGTTCATGTATATAGCATCTGTCTCTCCCTTTCTCTCACCCCCGTGACAACTTGTTTCCAATCGCGCAAAGCGCTACGGGGAGAGCCTATGTAGCACCAAGCTAGATTTGGCTAAGTGGCCGCGCTGAAAAAGAAGCGAGCCACGTGGCTCGTGTAGCACGAGCCACGAGGTATTTCACAACAGCTTAGCTCTTGGCCTGGCTGGATGCTGCAGCGGTGACTCCGCCTACGCCTGCGTCTCAAATAAAGCTGTGACCTCGGCACAGGCTCATTGCAGCGCCTGACTCTCTTTCCTCGACAGGATCTCAATAGACATCAAGATCAGCGCGCAAAAGGACACGAAAAACCAGAAAGAACCTGTCTCGTGTACTTAATCCAACTAGCCCAGTTTACCACATCATTTCAATAGAGAAATACTGATGTAACTGTAAATTACTCTCGCGATACTGTTTATTGTGATGCAGTCTAGCACTATTATTAGTGGCCCATAAAGTGCCCTTTATGTGAAATACGTGCAAACATACCATAGCCAACATAGATAGAAAGAGGGATTCCTCGACAATACATGGTTAAGGTCTTCAGCTTTCAGTGGCCGTATTAAAGCTGACAATGGCGATTAGAGGTTCTCTGCAAAATAAGCGCTCCTTTCGAAAGGACATGCCTGCATCTGATATCACCAAAGGTCTCCTCGCGAGAAAATGATAATATGTGGGGCTTAACGTCCCAAAGCCACCAAGTTGTTATGAGAGACGCCGTAGTGAAGGGCTCCGGCAATGTCGACCACCTGGGGTTCTTTACCATGCACCGAAATCTGAGCACATGGCCCTACAGCATGTTCGCCTCCATTGGAAATGCAGCCGAGATTCAATCCCGTGACCTGTGGAGTCAGCGCCCGAGTACCTTAGCCGCTACTCCGCCGCGGCAAGGCTGCTCGCGAGAAAAGGCTATTTTGAATGAGCCCTCGGGCCAGGCGACAGCGTCTAAGCGTTTTATGACCTGGTGTGCCAAGACCAAGTTGTTAACGTACATTGTCTTGTCCTTCTTCGTGTCAGCTTGGTTCTGGTGATAGGCCATTCCAGCTGAACCACAGTCCTCAGTATCTTCAGCTGTGTACTTTGCAAACCAGCCACTTTAGCGAGAGCTCTATAGCCACCCCTCTACACATATTCAGCAACCCGGCCATGGTAACCACTGGCCAGCACCAATTGGGACATCGTCACAACTAGCACAGGAAAAGTTTGAGTTCATGGCTAA